>JAAECL010039544.1:0-11958 GCA_015708405.1 Sarotherodon lohbergeri | reverse complement strand
GCTGCAATAGACATAGGCTGCCGGGGGATTCCCATGATGCATTGAGTTTTTCCTTTCCGGTCACCTTTCTCACTCACTATGTGTTAATAGACCTCTCTGCATTGAATCGTACCTGTTATTAATCTCTGTCTCTCTTCCACAGCATGTCTTTATCCTGTTTTCCTTCTCTCACCCCAACCAGTTGCGGCAGATGGCCGCCCCTCCCTGAGCCCGGTTCTGCTGGAGGTTTCTTCCTGTTAAAAGGGAGTTTTTCCTTCCCACTGTCGCCAAAGTGCTTGCTCATAGGGGGTCATTTGATTGTTGGGTTTTTCTCTGTATCTATTATTGTAGGATCTACTGTACAATATAAAGCACCTTGAGGCGACTGTTGTTGTGATTTGGCGCTATATAAATAAAATTGAATTGAGTTGAATTGAATTGAGCGAGTGTAGCCATCTATCATGACCAGTTCAGTGTGAGGGGAGGAAAACCCAGACCCAGATTTTAAGCAAGCCCTATGGGTGTGTCCCCCAAGGGGGTCATGGACCCCCTATTGATCCTCTACCTAATCCACCAATCTCCCCCAAAGTAACCTTTCACCCGAAACCTTGGCTGATTGTGACCCACACCCGTTTTCACACCTTGGCTCGTGTGATTAGGTAGAGGATCATTAGGGGGTCCATTGTCCCTCTTGGGGGGACACTCCCATAGGGCTTAAAATCTGGGACTCTCCACCATTTGACCGTAGAATTGAAGAAGCTTCTCAGATGAGAGGTGAAACCTCTTCAAGCAACTTAAAGAAGTCTAGATCCTTTGCTTTCCAAGCTCCTTACATGTGTGAAAGAATTGTTCCTCCTAAATGTGGGTGTTGTACTGTAATAAGATGCTGTCAATGCAAAAAGTTAGTGTATGAAATGTATTTCTTCCTAGATATCGTCCTATCAACTAAAAGTGGAAGTAGTTTGGAACAAAAACAGCTCTGCAATGACGTGTCTACATGTAAAACTACATCTCACCAAGTGTTAAGGCACATGCAGTATTGTGAAAGAGACATGAGCCCCATTACTCATTTCTTTACATTTTTTTTTAAATGTGCATGAAAATACAGTATATAAGGGAAAACAGATTTTCAAAAATTCTAACAAGCTAGAAAAAATATTTTTTATGATGACTAGTCAGCTGAGACTGAAGAAGTCACTTGGATGAGTGATGAAACCTTTCTCCTACTGAAAACGCTACATACATATACATATTTGCTCCTTTTTTAAAATAAAGATTTGGGGTTTTGTCTAACCCTGTAGACTGTGATGTCAGTGGTGACTCTCTGAATGCTCCATTAGTCCCACCAGCAGACCAAATACCATCTCTGTTTATATCCAAGCTGTAAAATTTGCTATCATGTCAACACATAAATCTGAAAATAAAAAATATATATATATTTTATATCTATCTATCTCAGAAGATCATAAGCTACTGCAAATTGTTCAGGATCACTAATGTTTTTATATAAAACAAAGAATTGGGAGTCTTCATGAGGTCTGCGTCTAAGCGTCAGAAAAAGGGTCACACCCTTGGACTGACTAGTAAAGTTTTCTTTAGCATTATAAAAAAATATGAATTGCAACAGCAGACCTTTCAGTGACAGTACTCATTTAGTGGACTTTGTCTGCTTAGTCCTGTGTTTTGACTTTCTACTTCTTGCCAATTCAGCAACACACGTTTGCTTCACGTCCCTCTCTCTGGACTCACGTACTGTGATGTAATGGAGGAATGAAATGAACTCAAAACAGGTCTCTTCTGATTCAGGCATTCTGAACCAAAAGCTCAAATTGATATTTTCTAGACTTTTTAAAAATTTATTTATTATTTATTTAACCAGGAAGATCCCATTGAGATTAAAAACCTCTTTTTCAGGGGACACCTGGCAAAGATAGGCAGCAGCAAGTATAAGATAAGATAAGCCTTTATTATTCCCACATGTGGGAAATTTGTTGTGTCACAGCAGAAAGTGGACTGTGTGAAGTTACAGCAGCAAAAATTAAGAAAAACAATGGAATAGGATAAGATAAAAAGAATAACATACTATATACAATGGAATAAAATACTTTATGCAAAAGGATAAAATGCTGTGTTGTCAGAAAAAAAAGTATCTCACAGTTTGACTGTGGTATTGTCCTACAATTCTTCAAAAATGGTTCTCTTACCTGCTCAGCTTGATAATCATCAAACTCACTGTGTAAACTTGGATCACTTTTCCAAGTTAAAATAAACACTTTAGATATTTTGCTATCCTTTGTTGGTTCTCCTTTTTCTGCTACTAAAATCTGATTATATTTGAGGGTGTTTAGGGAAAATTGTACAAAATTCTATTCTTTTGTGGTTCATGTAGACTTTGGATTGTTCCAAGTTGGACAGACAATTGTATGTCTGTGAAAAGAGAGTCAGAACTCTGGTTTTTCCTATTCAATTCTAATCTGTTCTATTCTGCTCTATCTATATAGCTCCAAATCACAACAACACCTCAAGGTGCTTTATATTTTAAGGTATAGACCCTACAATTATACAGAAGAAATGAAGAAAACCCAGACAATTAGATGACCCCCTATGAAAAAGCACTTTGGTAACAGTGGGAAGGAAAAATTCTCTTTTAACACAAAGGAACCTCCAGTAGAACCAGGCTGAGCAAGTGCAGCCATCTATCATGACCAGTTGAGTGTGAGGGGAGGAAGACAGGACAAAAGGTGCACTCTAATTCGAAGACAATAAATTCATGGATCTACAATAACTTTATACCATAGTGGAGTGAATGTAGTTAAATCTTTAAATCTACATTTATGAGTAAAACATTAAAGGATTAGTGTTAGCAAGCCTTAACTGGCTTCTTAAAATATTTTAGGCTTGTATTACCAAACTCAAGCTATGCTGTTGTTGTTTAATTCTTGTTTGTGTTTTAGGTGTGTTTTTTAAAACATTATTTGCCAATGAGTAATCAGTAGCAGTCAGTACTTATTGTTATATTTTGATGTGTCAGTTTGGCCAGCGGTAGCTTCAGTCAAACAAATATTTGAACTATATCTTACTAGCTCAGCAATCAATAATTCTATAGCTGTTTCACTTCCTGTTTTGTAAGTTCACTTTAATTAATCAGAATTGTGACGTAGTGGTGTCTTTTTTTACAAAGGTTAGTGATTTTGCGAGACAGATAAGGTCATATGGACAATATATGACTTTTTTTTCATAAAAATATCAAGGATGATGGGATTTACTCATTTATCCACAGGATTCCATAGAGGCCTGTAACAACTTTTTCACAAGTAATTTCTTCACTTTCTTTTCTTTACAAAAAGAACAACAGTTGGTAGTGCAATTCATGTGGCTTTCCTGGCTGTGCTGTGCTGTGCACCCATCTTTTCCTACTGTTTAATTACACTATAGTCATTTTATCTCACGATATATCAGCACACGCAAGAACCTTGGGGGGCAGGGCTGCTGAGAGCTGTGTGTACACAGTACACAGACAGAAACACACTGTGTGTTTATATATGTGTGTGTGTGTGTGTGTGTGTGTGTGTGTGTGTATACATGCATGCTTCCTTAATTCCATGAACTTGCATCCATGACAAATTAACAAATCACAAATTGCATAGCTTATTCTGAACTTTCTAGCATTAGCCAATTTATAAGGGAGTAGCAGGGTTTAGTTCCCATTACCCTTTTAGCTTGTACTGCACTATGTTAAAATGAACTTCTCCCAACGAGATGACACACATGCAGCTAGTGCAATCATGTCTATAGTTACTGGTGGTTTGCCCCAAATAAGAAAATGATAATAAACTTCTTTGATATGTCAAACTCACATAATTCACAGCATCTGGAACCAACTCAAATTAACAGAAGTCTTATTACAGACTTTTATAGGGAATATATACTCATCTAATTCTATAAAAATAAACAATCATAAAAAAATTGTAAGTGGATAACTGGTAACTGTATTTGAAAAGATATTAAAAGCTGCACAAATTTACATTTGTTGAAAAACCTGCACAAGCAGCCTTACACTTTCCAAACATTCTGTTAGATAAATTCCAGGCAATCTGTAAGTAGCAGGGAAAGTAACAAGAGACAGAAGACTCATCACTATATTATCCAAGGAGGACTTCCAAAGAACATTTAACAGGTAGGAGAAACTCAGGTACAGGTTTGGTGTCTACAGTGCCTTTAAAAAGCATTCATACCCCTTGAACGTTTACTTATGTTGTCACCTTACAACTGCAAAATTAAATGTTTTTTTATTGAGATTTTCTGTGATAGACCAACACAAAGTAGCACATAATTGTGAAGTGGTATGAAAATAATACATGGTTTTCAAAATCTTAAGCAAATAAAAATTTGAAAAGCAAGGCGTGCATTTGTATTTGGCCCCCCTGCTGCCTTTCGCTGCAATTACAGCTGCAAGTCTTTTGGGGTATGTTCCTACCAGCTTTGCACATTTAGAGACTGAAATTTTTGCCCATTCTTCATTGCAAAATAGCCAGATTGGACGGAGAGTGTCTGTGAACAGCAATTTGCAAGCCTTGCCACAGATGCCGATTTAGGTCTGGACTTTGACTGGGCCATTCTAACACATGAATACTCTTTGATTTAAACCATTCCATTGCAGCTTTTGCTGTATGTTTAGGATCATCGTCTTGCTGGAAGGTGAATCTCCTTTCCAGTCTCAAGTCCTTTGCAGCCTCCAATAGGTTTTCTTCTAGGTCTGCCCTGTATTTGGCTCCATCCATCTTCCCATCAACTCTGACCAGCTTCCCTGTCCCTGCTGAAGAAAAGCATCCCCACAGCATGATGCTGCCACCACCACCACCAGATGTAGCTTTGCTTTGCATTTATTCCCAAAAGTTCAACTTTGGGGCCCATGTTTGCCATGTCCCCTACACGGCTCCTGGTAAATTCCAAATTGGACTTTTTACATCTTTCTGTCAACAGTGGCTTTCTTCTTGGCACTCTTCCATATAGGCCAGATTTGTGGAGAACATAACTTACAGTTGTCCTGTGGACAGATTCTCCCACCTGAGCTGTGGATTTCTGCAGCTCCTCCAGAGTGACCATCTTGGAAGCTTCTTCTGACCAGTGCTCGCCTTGCTCGGTTTGTCAGTTTAGTTTGACAGCCGTGTCTTGGTAGGTTTGCATCCGGGGTGGCTGTAGCTCAGGCGGTAGAGCAGGTCACCTACTTATCGGAAGGTTGGTGGTTCAATCCTAGTCTGCTCCAGTCTGCATGCCAAATATCCTTGGGCAAGATACTAACCCCGATGCATCCATCGGCATGTGAATGTGTGTATGAATGTTAGTTAGATAGCACTACAAACTTAGAAAAGTGCTTGGGTGAATTAACGAGTTGTGTAAAGCGCTTTGAGTGCTCAGATATAGTAGAAAAGCGCTATATAAAAACCAGTCTACAACCTTATCCCAAAAGGTTGATTCTGTTCGTCTGGATGGAGCGTTTTCAGTGGGAGAAAGGTTTCGCAAATCTGCATAATGACTGAAGCCAACACCACTGGTGAACAATGGAGGACAGTTCCTTGATCATTAATGTGCAAATTCTCATGGCCATTGATCAAAGACCACTGATCGGTAGCCATGAGTACCATTCACACAGAGTTGTGGAATAGCTGCAATCACAGCATTGTGAGAGATGTACCCTAGAAATGCATGCTTTTCAGATTTTTATTTGCTTAAAATTGTAAAAGAAACATGTATTATTTTCTTACCACTTCACAATTATGTGCTACTTTGTGTTGGTCTTTCAAGTTTGTGGCTGTAAGGTGACAAAATGTGGAAAAGTTCAAGGGTAGGAATACTTTTTCAAGGCACTGTACCTAGGTTTTGTTAATGTAAACAGGCTATTCATCCTGTACTTAAGAAGAACCCTGGAATGACTCATGTCAGGACACTTTGTCCTTCATAGGACACAATAAGGTATGAAAGACAAAGTGCTGATAAACAGACAGATTAATGGAAGATTGCATCATGGTGAAAACTTTCGGTCGCATAAATGCCACAGATTTGGTGTAGGTGGCAGTGAAAGTAACAATAGAAATCAGAAGAGCCTCAGCATTACATCATCAAAGACGACCATGGCACATTTTCAGAGTAGATAGAAACTCACAGACACATTTCAGGTTTTGTTTGTTTTTTTGTTTCTTTTCCAGTTTGATGTTTGATGAGATAAGCAGGCTGCTGAACCTGTATTTATGCTTTGTCACGGCATTGTAAGGAATTTTTTTAATCACCTAAATGTATTTCTTGCAATACAAGCTGCTGCAAATTAACAGGCCTTTATTGTTAAAATTGAACTTAACCATTACAAATGTGTTGTGGAAAGCAAAAATCTGAGAATGGATTTTCAGTTCAGACTAACAATTTTAGAACATGTATATGACGGCCAATTCAGCCTCAAAATCACTTTGGTTTAAAACAAGAAAATAAGAGCATATTTTTCTTATTAACTTTCATTGAACTTAAACTTCATACACTATGTGTACTGTACACAGTGCATGCCTTTGTGTGGGTGCCTCAGCCCACACACAAAGGCATGCACTGTACATATTTGAAATTACACAGCCAGACTAACAAGAGGAAATGTGCCAAGTGAAACCTATTCATCAGGCTCAGGAATAGGATTTGTGTTGTCTATGAAAAGGTGATCTTGCCCATACAATGGTAAGTCTTTTTTTAGATGTGCCCATTGGTTTATCCAAGTTAAGTATTTACTGTTAAAGTAAAACTGGTGAACCCGTGATGTAATATTTCACCTCCAGATGACTGGTGGCAGCAGGACTACCTCCTGATCAACACTAGAAAAACCAAGGAGCTGGACTTCTGCAGGCACAAACATCCTCCACTGCCACCACTGAACATCCAAGGTATGGACCTTGAGGCTGTGGATAGCTACAGGTACCTTGGTGTTCATCTAAACAATAAACTGGACTGTATTCACAATTCAGATGGCCTCTACAGAAAAGGACAGAGCAGGCTGTACCTGCTGCAGAGGCTCAGGTCTTTTGGAGTGAAGGGCCCACTCCTGAAGACCTTGTATGACTCTGTGGTGGCCTCAGCGATCTTTTATGGTGTAGTCTGCTAGGGTGGCAGCATCTCTTTTGGGGACAGGAAGAGACTGAACAGGCTGACCCGGAGGGCCACCTCTGTTCTAGGATGCCCTCTGGATCCAGTGGAGGTAGTGAGTGACAGGAGAAAGGTGGCTAAGCCGTCATCCCTGTTGGACAACATCTCCCACCATGCAGGAGACTCTAACAGCACTGAGCAGCTCCTTCAGTGTCAGGCCCACGATGTGAGATGGAGAGATTTCGCAGGTCTTTCCTTCCAACTGCTGTCAGACTCTACAACATGGTCTCTGCAGATGACCACACACGTGCAGACAGACACACACACATCCAATAAACAATAAACACATCCCCCTTTCGCCCTATCTCCCTGATATACAATATTATCTAGTGCTATTTTCCTAATATAACAAAGTATTTTATTCTATTTTGTATAGTACTTTATTCTATTGTATATGGTATTTTATTCTATTTTGTATTATATGTTATTCTATTTTATTTTATTCTGTTCTATTGCTTTTTTTTCTTAATTTTTTACTGCTCTTAACTTGTACTTTCTGCCATGACCAAAAACTTTTTCCCACATGTGGGGCTAATAAAGGTTTATCTTATCTTATCTTATTGCCATGGCAAATAAACTCCTCTTGCTTCCACCATACTGTGTCTCAGTCTTCCTCACTGGAAATCGAGCTGCAAAAGGCTGCCTTGTCACAGTGCACATACACTAGATGGCCATTTGCTTTCACACACATATGAACTTGAGTAATATCCCATTCTTAATCCGTAAGGTTTAATATGATGTCAAACCACCCTTTGCAACTGTAACAGCTTTGACTCTTATGTGAAGGCTTTCCACAAGATTTAGGAATGTGTTTATGGAAAGTTTTGATGAGAAGACATGGCTCACAGTCTCAGGTCTAATTTTTCCCAAAGGTGTTTTATCAGGTTGAGGTCAGGCCAGTCAAGTTCTTTCACACAAAACTCGCCCAACCATGATTTTATGGTTGCTTTGTAGTGGTGCATAGTCATGCTGGACCACGAAGAAGCCATAACTTTTCTCTCAAAGTTGGGAGCTTGAAATTGTGGCAAAGTGCCTTGTCCAACTCCTTACAATCCCCCACCCACCAACCTTTAAACTTGGCACAATGCAGTAAGAAGTACCATTCCAATGTAAACCGTCAAACCCAGACATCAGATTGCCAGACGGAGAAGTGAGTGTGGCCGGGCGTGGTTGGTGGCGTGGCTGGGGGGAGGCGGACACACCTGAGCTGCATCAGCTCATCACACCTTCCCTGCACATTAAAGGATTGAACTGGGTCCTGACAGTGGTTGTTGTTGGTGTGTGTTCGGCTGGGAGCTGGAAAGCTGCAGCCGTGAGAGTGTAAAACAGCAACTGGTAATAAAGAGTGTGAAAAGTGTCAAGAATGTGGTTGGGCTCATGTTTCACATGTCACAGTGTGAGTGCTCACAAGAACACATCTCTACTGCTCTAGAGTCCAGTGCACTGTATCTAAAGCTTTGCATTGCGCTTGCTGAGGTTTCTGTGGCTATTGACTCTGCAGAAAGTTGGGAACCTCTATTAACTAAGCATCTCAGAATCTGCTGGTCCTGCTCTGTGATTTTACATGGCCTTCAACTTTGAAGCTCAGTTGCTGTCGCTTCCAATCAGTTCCATTTTGTCATAATTCCACTAAGAGTTGACTGTGGAATATTTAGTAGTGAGGATATTTCACGACAGGTTGCTGTTGCACAGGTGGCATCCTATCACAGTACCACACTTCACTGAGCCCTTATTTCACAAATGTTTGTAGAAGCAAGTGGAGCATCTGAATTCAGTAAATTCAGATTAGGGATTGAAAACTTTTAGACATTCAGTTCAGTTCAAATATTTTGCAGTTATCCTCTAATAGTAATGTCTGGTAATTAAAGAGATAATGTGAAATAGTTTAATATTTTATCAAACGTCTTTTCATAATTTCAAAAAAGATTGTTACCTAAATCTGCATTTTAATACCCAGAATACACAGAGCACATGTGAGTTTTTTAGCGCTTAGGAACAGTAGGAACTTTTCCTGGTTTTCAAAGATATATTAAAGACATATTTACCTTGAGTTCTAAAACTGTGCTAGGAAGTACATATATATAGATTGTACTGTAGATAAGGAAACAGTTTTTTATAGGACCCTTCTTCCTGAGAATGCATCGTTTGCTTTGGTTTTCTTCTTCTTGTTCTTTTTTTTTTTAAAACATGAATGGTTTGGAGACATTCTCTGGAAATCAGAAAGTATTTGGTAATCAAAAGCATGTGATTTTCTAAAAATAGCCAATTACATTTTACATCCATTACCTAACAAAAAAATATGTACAAAAACAGCAATCATGCATTTTGCATATTGAATGTGAACATTAAACTGCATATGGATTTTCTTCTTAATATGTCTTTTTGCAATAATCTACAAAGATGATGTTAATCAATTTCCATTGTTGCAACAACAACAAAAAAAAGTTTGTTTGCAGTTCAGTTAATGGGCCAAGAAACTGAATTGTATTTCCAAGAAAGAGTCACATGAAAAAAATTGTAATTTGCTAACCACAGGTCTGATTAATGACGTCAAAGTCATAAGACGTATGTTTTTGATTGTGGTGTGACATAGATGTTCCACTTCCACTTTTTCTGCTGAGTGCTGTGACTATTTTCATAGCTCTGCAGTTTCTGTTTTTTTACGACTGCAAACATGTATTTCCCAATAATAAAAAATACCCCTCAAACCTTATTGCAAATTCACTAAACACTACATGGAAAACTCTGAAGAAGCCACCATCTGTAAGATGCATCTCTGCAATGCATGCATTTGGCCTGACAAAGCATGTAGCTTTGTCAGGTGTCTCCTGCATCTCTGAGTCACTATAACTAATGAAGTAATGACTGATGGCTGGATGTTTTCCTTAGACGTCCATGTCATAAACTTAAAAAAACAAACAAACTGGAGTGTACTGTTGTTAACAAAGTACCTTTGTACCAAATTTAAGCTTTTGGTAACTACTAAGTGTGTATTTGTTGTGTTAATGCTATGTTTGATTCTAAGATTCTATGATTCACGCATTCACATCCATTCATACAAGCAGGGTTTTTTATGCTTTTTTTTTGTCAAAGTGCTTTCTCTCAAACATTCACACTGATGGATGCACTGGACTGATGGGTGCAACTTGGGGGTTCAGTAGCTTGCCCAAGGATACTTCGGCGTTCAGAGTTCAGAGCCATGAATCCAAACACCCTTTGATTAGCAGATGACTTGCCAGCCCATTCAAAGAGAAACCCCATGTTTCTCATAAGGACACAAACCCCATGTTTCTCTTTGAATTTCCATCCATCCATCCATCCATCCATCCATCCATCTTCTTCCGCTTATCTGGGGCCGGGTCGTGGGGGCAGCAGCCTAAGCAGAGAAGCCCAGACCTCCCTCTCCCCAACCATAGGTGAGGGTAGGGACTGAATTTTCAGTCAAACACAAATTATTAGGGTAAGGGGTTAGGGATAATTAAAAACATCCTGCCCTAGTGTTTTTAATTATTTCTAGTTTTCTAGTTTTTGACTAATTTACATTTTCTATATAATCTTATTGATTTTATAGTGGTGTGCAACAGCACTTATATAAGCCATTTTGACTGTAGTGTTTGCTTAAAATAGTGGCCACATCTTTGCAAGGACACATAAGTAACCTAAGTTGGATGGGTGATGGTCAAATAATTTCCAGAGTTAACAACCAGAGCTTCCTTGTTTGTGTTCCCTTGCAAACTTTGCACTCTGTATGTTGCACTCTGTAACCTTGCTCATTGACAAATGATTTGGAAATGACTGATCACTCCCACATACGCCATAATTCAGTGTATCTTGGTTCTTGGGTTACTAAGAAAAACAACTCAAATACAGCAGGGAAAGCCATAAAGGACTCCTTCCTTTTAGTATTTACTCTAAGCCTTTGTGCTTGCATTGGCTTTGAGGAATATTAACCGATTCTACTGCTAAGAAAACATTCAGCTCTGGAAACTGCTTTTGCTTGAGTTTCTTCATGTTAAAAGGGAGTTTTTCCTTCCCACTGTCTACATTTTCATGCAGATTCATGCAATTGCATCAGACAGATATTGTCACCATGTTCATCAGTGAAACACAGGTTTCAAACTCACTTTGACACCTCACAGTCAAACAACAGGTCTGAAAGAAGGCTAGACAACTTCTACATCCTCTTTTGACAAGCTTGATTTTTGCAGCTTCTGCTAGTATGGAACTACTAGTCCTGATGTACTGATGTATTTTTCTCTTACATCACCAACATAATTA
Source organism: Sarotherodon lohbergeri (assembly GCA_015708405.1). NCBI lineage: Eukaryota > Metazoa > Chordata > Actinopteri > Cichliformes > Cichlidae > Sarotherodon > Sarotherodon lohbergeri. The sequence continues at coordinate 522 of JAAECL010039544.1, read as the reverse complement.
CAGCACTAATAATATCTTCGTCTTGATGCATGCTCAATCATCCAGGTAAGTAAATCCCCAAAAGCTGATTCTGTTCATCTGGACGTAGCATTTTCAGTGGGAGAAATGTTTCACCACTTTCACCACTGAAGGAACAATGGGCTGGGAGGTCAGTTCCTTGATCATTAATATGATCGCTGATATGATGAGGAGCGCTGGTTTGAGCGGGGAGTCAAGGAGGAGGAGGACGTGAAAAAGGAAAGACCATCTCTGAATCAAGGAGGGCGCCTAAGGGTACGACTTTCACCATATTACAATGCTGTGATTGCAGCCATTCCCCAACTCTCTGTGAATGGTTCTCATTGCCATTGATAAGTGGTCTTTGATCAGCGGTTGTTGATCAATGGTCATGAGAATTTGCATATTAATGATCAAGGAACTGACCTCCCAGCCCATTGTTCCTTCAGTGGTGCTAGTTTCAGTCATTATGCAAATGTACTGTTTATAAGATTGGGGAAACCTGCAGTCAGCTGAGACTGAAGA
>JAAECL010039501.1:0-19299 GCA_015708405.1 Sarotherodon lohbergeri | reverse complement strand
CTATAATACAGAGAATGTGCATCTTCTTTTTGTTCTCATATTTTAATTTATATTTAATTGTGTTGTGGTTTGCAGTGTTTTGTGTTGTTTCACTTTAAATCTGTTTAAAAGGAAAAAGCTGAAAATTTAAATAGTTAAAAGTTGAAATGTGAATAGTTGGTTTTTGTATTATATGACTTATTTATTACATTTTATGTGGAGTGAATAAATAAAAGTATATTTACGTGACACCTAGAGACAAGGCACGTACAAACTCCAAAACACGTAAAAACTCTGAAGCACATAAAAACTCAAAACACGTACAAAAGACAACAGAAGTGCTCCAGAATGCTAGGCGCAGTGTTGAGCTTTTGTTACCTAGTGGCTACACCAGCCAGGAAGTACCAATGACCGGATTTGGTGTGTGGTAGTAACAGGTAAATGAACATTATTTGAATATATATGAGTGCTTGTGTATAAATACACAAACAATACACATATGGTTTTAATTGTGTAATTTAAGTGATCTAGGTAGCTCTGTTTGGGAAGTTCAGTTAACGCTGGAAATGTGTTTTGGAGTTTGTATGTGCTTTGTCTCTAGGGGCCACCGCATATATTTATATATAAACATATATAAATAAAACCACTTTTTTTTTTTTACATTAGTAATTCCTTTTGTGCATAATTTTATATTATTGTTAATAATAAATCAATTAAAGCAACAAAACAACCTGAAGAGCCGGTTCGGAGCCGAAAGAGCCGGCTTTTTTTAGTGAGCCGAGCCGAAAGAGCTGGTTCTCTAAAAAGAGCCGGAAATCCCATCACTAGTCCTGACAGCTCTTATTGACTAAGCAATAAAAGAAGTCATCAGAGACTTAGCTTTCATGTCTTCCTAATATTTAAAAACACAAGAGTTTTTAATATATAAATGAAGAAAATGTTTCCATGTCAGAAATCAAGTTGTGCAACACATATCCATGTGATAGAGGAACTAAATACATTAGAATAAAACAACCGTTTTGGAACAGGATCAGTTGTATCCAAAAAACTAGCGCACCAAAATTGAATATGTCACTGGAAGATCAATACGTAAAGTTTTGCCCAAAGAAGGAGCAGCCTCGAACAATGTCTGAAGAGGAGAAACAAAAGGTGAAAAATAATCATTTTTTACTGAAAAATGCACATGTGAGCTTAGTGGCAATTCAATGTAAGTAGACAAACAGGGAAGATAATTATGACACCATCTTTTAAATCCATAGGCATTTTAAAATTCAATTTCATTAGCCAGAAATGCAATGACTTACATACATACCTTGCTTGGATCAGAAACACACAAGTAATACCAGCTTCCTCAAAATGCCTTCTTACAGAAATTACAACTTTGCTTAAGCAAGGCGTTTTGAGAAAGCGAGTGTTTGTGCCGCGTTTCTGGTTTAAGCAACCGACTTTGATGATGTCAGTGTTGTTCCGGAGCATTTCCTAATGATGAACTAGCATTTTAAAATACCACAATGACACAGCTTTTTAAACTATAAACAGAGTAGAAAAGAAAAAGAAAACATCAGTAGCTAACATTTATTTACCTTTTGTTAGTTCTAATGAAACACTAACAAGCAGCACACCAACATAGTTGTGTAAAGTCATACAACTGTTTTTTTTTGTTTTTTTTTAACTCACACAGCATATCCACAAGACTATTAGACTGTCTAACTTAAGTGTTTGGAACATCTAATGAACAACAAGAGAAAATGGCATCATTGCACATATCATGACCCTAATTTAATGTAATGGATTTCAACACACTGCAATAAAGCATAACCAATGAAACGTGTTATTTGTCTGTTTGGCTTTGGTCTTGCTTTAAATTTCACACTATACAACACTGTGCATACTAATCATGCAATCACCCATCCAACTATTATAATTATTGTATTGACTAAATTTTTTTAATTTATTTTTTTACTTTAAACTTTAAGCAATGGTTTAAGTGGTGTCTCTCTCATCATTTTTCATGGGCCTGCCAGCGTTGAAGCTGACTCATGTGCACACACCACCACCACAAAACCCAGACATTAGAACAGTTATTTTCTACTACTCAAACTTCATTTCTTATTTATATATTGATCCGACTTATGTTTTAATTTACATTTATTTATTGATTAAGAATAAAAATGCTTTCTGTGCTAGGACCGAGTGTTTTACATTACACATGCTTCCTTTAGCCAGTATCATCAGAAGGCATAGCATGCATTGTCATTGCTATACAGAGATTTACCTATAAAGCCAAATAACAAAGACCAATTTGTTAAACAGCAGGAAAGTCTTAGAGACATAAAGACCTGAATGACCTCTAACTTCCTTGTTCTAAATTCAGGCAAAACTGAGGTTGCTGTACTCAGTTACACTGTAATAAGCCTGCCACATAACACTTCAAAATCTCCAGTGTTAAGATATCAATATTATGTTGCACATACAACTTGAGTCTTCTGCTTGCAAACTGGGCATCTAATCATACAGAAACCAGTTAACTTTGCCAGGCTTGCTTATTCAGCCATCATAAAGCAGTTCAATGAAAGAACTGAAATCAACTCTTCGTCTCTGTGGTTGGACGAGGTAGAGCTCATCTATCTTTAAAATCACATGCAAACATTTATTTTCACAGAAATGTAAAAGTTACATTGAAAATAAAAAATCAATGTCACATTAAAAATAGACTTAAAGAATTATAAATATGACCAAATGACATCGGGTATTGAGTAGTTACAAAATGGAACATTACACTGAAACATTCTTTGAACTTTAACACATTTGTCTTTTATCACATTTTATTCTTTTATCGGGGAGGGACTTTAAAAAAGGTTCATGACCCGTCGTGTTTGTCTAAATGTACTGTATTTGTTTTATTTTTATCTGTAAAATATAACATGAATGCTAAAAAACTAAACATGAGATTCTTTTTGTGTTTTTTATATATTGGGAAAATTACAAAAAGCTCCCCTAATGTTACCTGTGTAACATTGTAGTTTTATATTGTGTTATGTTTACTATTTTTCTGTGTTTTTAAAGTATGGTAATTATAAAACTAAGCCTTACAGCAAAATCAGCAGTTGTGTTTGGCTCACTGTTTTACTGGTATTTAATGGCATTTGCATTATTTATAAACTATTGTTATAAATTTAATACTGCTACACTGTGCATGATTTTACAGCACTTAATTAGGTAAAGTCATTAAGTTAATATTAGTTGTTTTATGTTAGAAAACGATAGGTTTTGGACAAAGCACAATTAAGCACATCAAAAGTGAATATTTCATTAAAGGATCAATACATTAAGCTTTTCTCAAACCACATCTAAACCACATCTCAAGAGTGGAAACAGGTGATGAAAAATCCTTTTTACTGAAAAAGGCTAATGTGAGATTAGTGGCATTAACAAAATGGTTTTTGTAAGTAGACAAACAGGAGAAATTTGTCCCACACCCTTTCAAACCCACAAGGTTGCATAATCATTGTTGCGTTATGCAAGTCTGTGGTAACAGTGGCATGGAAATGTACAGGAGGAATCACGCTCACAAAATAAATCAGTGCCTAATGAAATTAAATAAATAATTTGTATTTATTTTTAAGGATTTAATGTATTTTAATTATTTCTTGTCATGGTTCTGGGTCATTTTGACCCAGTGTCCAGTTTCGTGTTCATGATTTTGGTTGTTTCAGTAATGTTTATTTCTCTGATGAGTCATCCCAGTGAATAAACCGCACTTTAAGTTAACCTCTCGGTTACGAGTCCTGCGTGTGGGTCCTCCATCCTGCCTGCTCCACAACACACTACGACTGCTCCTTGACATTTCTAAAGAATACAGATTAAACATGCACTTCAAGAAGTAGCTTCATTTACCTACTCTCATTCATAGCTTGTTTATTTAACCCAGAGTTTTGCTCAGCCTCAAACAGGCTTCATAAATGTTATAAATAAACTTTATTACAGTCAGTCTTTCATAGACATCAAGTTGGAAAATATTGCTTCAAAACAAGTTGAACTTTTCTAGATAACGTGAGTGAGAGCAGAATTTATCCTCATATTACTGGGGCTTAATGTTATACCTGGAGTATTTGGTTGTATTTATTTCTGCTGACATAAACTAGTTTTATTTGATATAAATATTAAAAAAAAAACATTGAAATGTAGCTATGAGAAACACTAAAACAATGTTAGAGGAATGAGACAAACTGGAAAAAAAGACTTTTAAATGAATGTCTCCTCTTGGTTTACAAAAGTTTATATAAAATTCATTCAACACATGCAAGAAGGGAGAAAGAAAATAAAGATTAAAAATGAAAGATGTTTTGAATGACAAATATAAACAATAATACAATAATAAAGCCTCAGTCTGAAATTTTCCAGTTGACTCTCTTGTGTGTTGTGTCAACAAGTGAGTATGGAATTTAGTGGTAACTATTTTGACTTTAATTACTGTCAATATATTTCACCAGTTTTCAACTGTGAAGTTGTAAAATTCATGTCATCATATTCATGCATAGTTTAACAAGCCTGGGCTTGCTGAGCACTGCTTATCTGCTTCTCTCACACTGTCTAACATCAGCTCAATGCTCAAGTCATACTCAAAAGGAACAATGTCCCCAGAAATACCTCAGAGATCTGCAAAAGATACTTGAGACTAAAGAAGATCAAGTAATGAAACTTATGTGTAAGTTCAATAAGGAAGATCTATGGTCTCACATCTGTCTCCCAAGTGCTGCCATCTACATTATATCACTCCCACTTTCCCACGCTGTCAAGTTGTTTGTGTCATTAGCGGTCTAGTCTATTGGAATCTAACTGCCAAACACCTCTATCGAAATTCTATTCATCAGTAAATCATGTTTTATCTTTTCAATCATCTCTCCTTATTGAAATACTAACTGTCATTACTGTTTCTCCAATTGACCTCAACTCTAGTGAACAACCATGTGAGGTGAAAAAAAGCAAGCATTCAAAAACTTTGGAACTTTGTCAAAAACATTTCAACTCTAAACGAATGACTCATTACAGTTAAATTCATTTAAAGCTGCCGGCCCAGACAACATCCCCAGGCGGGTGTTGAGGAACGGCGCTGATCAGCTCTCTTGGGTCCTGGCAGACATCTCTAACTCCTCCCTCATCCAGGCAGCTTTCCCCACCTGCATGAAGACTGCTACCATCATCTCAGTCCCCAAGAGCTCTGCAGTGACAGCTCTAAATGACTATTGGTCAGTAGCCCTCACGCCAATTGTCACAAAATGCTTTGAGAGGTTGATTGTAGCCCACATTAAAACTACCATCAGTGTCACTTCAGACTCACACCAGTACGCCTACCGGAAGAATCGAGCCGGAGAAGACGCCATTTCTTCTGTGGATCACACCACCCTCACCCACCTGAAGCAGAAAAACTCTTACATCCGTATGCTCTTCGTGGACTTCACATCTGCTTTCAATACAATGATCCCGCAGACCCTAGTTGATATATTACTTACCCCTGGACTCAGCTCTTCTCTTTGTAACTGGGTTCTGGACTTCTTGATTAATAGGCCGCAGTCTGTGAGGATCAACAATGTCTCCTCACCCTCCATAGTCCTCAGCACTGGCTCCCCTCAAGGCTGTGTGCTAAGTCCCCTTCTGTTCATGCTGCTGACATATGACTGCTCACCTAACCACCCTGGCTTTCATATTGTTAAGTTTGCAGACGACACAGCTGTGGTGGGATGAATCACAAACAATGACAAGACCGGCTACAGGAAGGAGGTGGAACAATTGGAGGACTGGTACAGGAAAAACAATCTCTGCTTAAATGGGAAGAAGACGAAGGAGATGATTGTGGACTTCAGGAGGGGAAGACACACATACACACCCCTGCACGTCGGAGGTTCTGCTGTTGAAGTAGTACCCAGCTACAAGTACCTTGGTATGCACCTGGAAAAACAACACGTCCAGTCTGATCCGGAAGGCACACCAGAGGCTCTACTTCCTTAGGCGGTTGAGGTGTGCAGGACTTGAGAGCTCAGTCCTCATCTCCTTTTATCGGTGTGCGGTGAAGAGTGTTCTGTGCTCCGGCATCGACGCGTGGCACGGAAACTGCACTGTGGCAGAGAGGAAAGCCCTTTAGAGGGTGCTGAGGGCTGCACAGAGAGTTGTCGGAGGTAGCCTCCCAACCGTCACAGAAATATACACCTCCAGATGCAGGAAGAGGGCCACCTGTATCATGAAGGATTCCACTCACCCAACACACACACTCTTTGTCCCGCTCCCCTCAGGCAGGAGGCGAGGAGCATTAAATGCAAAACCACCAGACTGAGAAACAGTTTCATTCCAGAAGCGATGAGACTTCTCAATGCATAATGGACAAGAAACTGCTACTGTAGCACCTTAATTACTACTGATACTAAAATATTTATACCTACACTTCTAAATCTACTCAATACTGTTACTCAGGTTGTTGCACTTCATTCATTTGTATTATTTGTATTACTTATCTGAATTATTTATTACTTATTTGTATTATTTTATTACTATTTGGTACTATTTTATTACTTGTCATTCTGTTGTTTTTATGGAAAACCGGGACCATGGGTACGTAATTCCATTCCACCTCATGTAAACATGCGATGAGAATGACAATAAAGCTTCCTTGAATCCTTGAATCCTAGATATGGCACAGAAAACTAGACACATAGACAAGCGCAAATACACTTTTCAGCAATGCATTACAGAGATTCATTCATGTGAGAGAATCTGAGGGAGGGATGAAACAAAAAATGTAACATTCTCTTTAACATTGTGATGGGAGATATCCGCAGCGCTGAAATACAGTGTGCAGAAGATTAACTACAAAATGTGCTTCTTAATTCACCACGATGTGTTCTACCCCTGTTGTTTTATGCAGCTCATTTAAATTAGAACAGCATGTGAAAAATACCACTGTAATTTGCTGCCAGACTGCAGAAGTGCAATTGCTTCTTTTGACAATAAAATGTTTCTACCAGGCACATTGTCATTTTTGGAACTGAAGTTGTAAAATGGAAACATATGTTCCTGACAACATTCATAAAACCTGAGCTTACACTATTATTTTGGTTAATAGCCCTACAACTCTCTCCCTCATGCTCCCTCATGGGTTTTCTGATTTTTGAGCCATTAATTTGCACTGTGCTTGGCAGGATGCTGATCCTGTAGTGAACTGGTTGCATTATTGTAAGTTAATGACAGCATTTGTTAGTAGATCACACTGCAACTGCAAGATCACAATTAATTTCCTCACTTACTAGATCTAACCGATAGCCTATAAAATTATGCATCCGTCCATTTTCCCTTTTTTGGATTTCTTTTACTGAAGTAAAATAAACTCCATCCGTCACTTTTCCCAGCTGACCTGAAGTAAAAATTAATTTATGATAATCCTAAAGGCTTCAACACAGACCTTACTAATGCAAACTGATTATTCAGAAACATATACACTTATCACAGCACAGTTAATATAGCTGATGATAATCACTAGAGAGCTTATATAAATTATCAGTTCATCAATAAATACAACAAAAAACAGTTTTCAGCTTTTCTCCTCTCCTCTCCTCATAAAGGATAATCCCAGTATACCCTGCACTAAAAGAGGGAATAAAGGGAATATTGAAGATGTTTTTTCCTTAGAATTTGGAGAATATGAACAGCTCTGATTATGGTTGCAATGCAGATAGTTGCGGGTGATGTCTCTCACTTAGAAACCTTGCTAAAGCACAATGAACTTTTGGAATGCATCCACGGTAATGAAACCCAACAGTAACACATGACTGCTACTTGATTGATATTGAATTTATGTTAAATTAAACACAATATTGTTAAATTCAGGATCTTCATCAAAAGTGAACAACCTGTCAGAAGTGCTTATAAATCATATTTTGATCAGCCGCTAATCTAATTAATTAATAATTTAGTTTCTATTACCATAAGTCCTGTATAATGAGAATGATTATTTTAATTAAACATGAATGAAAATATTTAACATTTTTTATTTTATGCTTCAGTATCTCAAAATATTAGAATATTTGCAAAGAGTAATCATAAGGCAGTTTACCATTCAAAAATTAAGTTAGAATATAAGAAATGATATTGGGTAATGTTCTAAATGATGATCAATTACAATTTATATGTGATTTTGCTGATAGTTAATCATGCTTGGTACTAACAGGAATATAATCAAGTACAAGGTTAACCTAAATCTAATCTGAGTAATGAAATGATTCAAATAACAGGCCTCTCACTGAGATTCTGTTTGGAGTGGCTTGTTTGTGGTAACAATGAACTTGGAGGATGTGTGTGAGAGGAATGGGACGGTAAAGTGAGAGAGACATTAAGGAGACACTAACCTTGGAGAATCTCTGACTTTACTGTGTATAATTTTTAAAATAAGAATTTATGTTTCACAAACTGTTCACGTCTCACTTCACTCCTGTTGCAATCACTCTTGACTCCAACTGCACCACCCTTTCTTCCACCCTTACGGCCTTTGTACAGAAGGGCCTACTGTTCATCATACTATTGCACGTCTCTCATTCAGTATCATTACAGAATTGACATTGGCATCTTACCCGGAGATGATGCCAAGTTTGTGATGATGGAAAGATGGAAATTGGAAATGCTTCTGTTTTGAGATTAAAATAAAGTTTGCATTCCATTTGGTAATCATAGTCCTAGAATTTGGAGAAAGAGGCACTGATATCCCAATCGTGTATTGATTCTTTTGGCTGTATCTCTTAAAGGAATAATACCTCATTATTATACAAATCTTAGGACAATAGAAGCCATGCAGAAAGGTCAAGTTTGACAAAGAATATAAATCTAACAAAGTATAATAAAATAGCTAGTACTGTCGGGTTTAGAGGGTTTAGGGCTACTATTTCAGCAGTAGTATACATTGCTTTATACATTGCCATCATGATTAACACACCCTGAAAACTGCTGCTCACTCAGGGACCCAGCTTTTTGTCTTCACGGTGTTCTGACCCTCTAGTGAGTCAATCTTTAATAAGGATTAGTCCATTTCAAACCAGACAACAGTTTAGCAAATGTTCCTATTTTACAACCAGTCTCCCACCCCAGCTTCCTCAAAATGCTTTGCATAATTTTACAACACATTGCTGTTTTTTTCTGGGTCTTTTCATCTGTATTTCTATCAGAGAATGAGGAAAAAATGCTTGACAACACATCGCTATTCCTACCTTCATTAAAAAGTGATTACCTCACTTTTTAATGAAGTCCTGATTTCCCTTTCAATTTCTCCATAATTTAAATAAAAACATTTAAATATATTTTGTTTAGCAGGTGCACAGATTTTCATGTGAACTTCATGAACAAATCAGAAAATTTCAGGATTTAGAAATATTTGAAAACACAAGAGGTTCCAACATAAGGAAAATGCTTATAGGTTTGGAATACATGCCCAAATTTCTGAGTTAATTCTATTGAAGAGGAGATTAGTGGCATTAACATAATGGTGCTTGTAAGTAGACAAACCAGAGAATTATCCCACAGTCTTTCAAACCCACAGGTATTTTAAAATTCAATTTCACCAGCCAGAAATGCAATGACTTACATACATACCTTGCTTAAATCAGAAACACAGCAGAAACACCACAAACATACATGTGTACCTTGCTTTGACCAGAAGCACACAAGTAATACTAACTTCCTCAAAACGCCTTGGTTACAGAAACATCAACTTCCTCAAAATGCCTTGCTTGCAGAAACGGTAACTTTTCTTAAGCAAGGCATTTTGAGAAAGAAAGTGTCTGTGCTGTGTTTCTGGCTTAAGCAAGGGACTTTGATGCTGCAGTGTTGTTTTGGAGCATTTTAGCTGGTTCATCATTTAGCAATGATGAACCAGCATTTTAAAATACCACAATGACACAGCATTTTAATCTGAAAAAGAAGGGAAGAGGAAAAAAAAAAACATCTGTAAGTATCAATGCACAAATCATAAAACGAATTTAATGTGATGCTCCGATAAGGCATACCCAACGCAACATGTTATTTGATTGGATGGCTTTGGACTTGCTTTAGTTTTTACACCATACAACACTATGCATGCTTAACATTCAGTCACCCATCCAACTATTAACACACTGAAAGCACTGATTGTTACACCTTATTGACTACCACATGTTTAAACTTTTCTTTTTGGTTTTATGTTACTTTTTTTAATCAATCAGTAAATCAAGCCTTTATTTGTCACATGCAATGTCACACATACATATTACCTGCTGTGAAAATTTGACCCCTCTCCCACCATGCATACATTGCACAAGCATCACATTGGGAAGACAGGTCGGAACAAGTTGGAAGGTAAGAAAAACAATGAAAATAATACATAAGGGGAGAGGAGAAGAAAAAAGAGCTCCACCCAGACTGAGTTCCTAGAGGAGGGATGTCCAAATGGACAGTTTTTCTTCCAAACTGTCCATTTGGAAGAAAAAGATTTCATTCACCTCTGAGCTCAGCCAAGTATATTTATCTTTTATCGCATTTATCTTTTTAGTTTTTCCTCAGGGAAGAACTCTAAAAAGATTTGTTTTTGAGAGCCTGCATGTTTGTCTAAATGCACTGTAGTTATTACTATCTGCAATGTATGACATGAATTTGTCAATTATATTTTTTTCATATTTTGGTATTTTTATTGTTTATTGCTATAAATTAAACATGTAATACATTGTACATGATTTCACAGCATTTAATTAAATGAAGAATAATAATTAAAATAAAATTAATATGTTAGAACAGGATAGGTTGTGTCAAAAGCACAGTTAAGCACACCAAAAGTAAATATGATGATGATGTGATGATCAATGCTCAAACAAGCACCTCTAAACCACCTCTCAGGAGTGGAAACTGAGGGTGAAAAGTCTTTTTTTTAACTGAAAAAGGCTAAAGTGAGATTAGTGACATTAGCAAGATGGTACTTGTTAGTGGACGGATAGGAGAAAAGTTTGTACCAGTTTCAAACCCACAGGGTTGCATAATCATGGCTGCGTTGTGCAAGTCTGTTTGTAGCTACAGGTCAATGCAAATGAACCTGAGGAATCGTACAAACCAAATCAGTGCTTAATATGAGAATGAATAAACAACTTGACTTGATCACTGTATTTTTCCATGATTTTAGATTATGAATTGTAATTATTTAATTACTTAAAGTTTGCAGATTAAGCATTTGTTTCAGTAGCTTCAGTTACCTACTTTCATATATAGCTTATTTATTTAACAGTGATTTTTGTTCTGCTCAAAATACCTTAAAGGTGATTAATACATTTTTACTATCCAATTGGTATAAATGTATTAATTACATATTAAATTAAATTTTAATTACAGTCATGCTTTCATAGACATCAGGTTAAAGAATATTGCAAAACAAGTTGAGCTTTTCTGGGTAATGTGAGTGAGAGCAGAATTTATCCTCATATTATTAGGGGCTTAATATCAAGAATTTTGATTGTACTTATCTGGACTGACATAAACTAGTTTCAGTTAACAAAAAATAATTAAAAATGAACAATTTTGTTGTATAAAAATGCGAAATGTGGACTCAGTTGCCATGTGAAACATTGGCTGCTTATATGGCCTTAGGCTTGCAAACCTCAGAAGAAGGAGACAAACTGGAAAGAAATCTTTTAAATGAATGTCTTCTCTTGGTTTGCAAAGGTTTATATAGGATTTTTATTAAAGGATTTTAGCTACCGCTCACCATTTGTCTGCAGGCTTTATTAAATGGAAACTTCTACAACAACATACGATAACACAATAATGTTTCACCAGTTTTCAACTGTGAAGTGTTAAATTCATATCATCATATTCGTGCATAGCCTAACAAGTCTGGACTTGCTGAGAACTGCTTATCTGGTTCTCTCACACTGTCTAACATCAGCTCAATTCTCAAGTCATACTCAAATGGGAGAATCTTCCCAGGCACACCTCAGATATCTGCAAAAAATCTGAGGTGCAGTGGTGAGGTGAGACTAAAAAAGTCCAAGTAATACTATCTGTTTTTAATGTTTCTCCACCTGACCTCAACTCAAATGAACAACTGTGTGACATGGTTAAAGGCAAGCATTCAAGAAAATTTCCAAAAGCTCCATAAAATATTTTGTTAGAAAAAAACTGTGTCCTGTAATTCTCCTCTTTATTTGTTGCTCCATCTTTTGTTTTTTATTACATTGTTTCTCTTCGTTTATGAGCAGGTACCCGATTGGATTGTAGCAATCATTCCCGTAGTCAGCTATATAAGAGCTCCTCTCTAACACAAACCTTTATCACCCACAGGTGGTTATACTTCAGTCTTCACGACAAACACAGACACCGAGAAAGGTAAGTAGCTATGGCACAGATTACTCGACACATAGATGAGTGTTAATACACTTTTCAGCAATGCACTGCAGAGATGCATTAATGTAAGAGTATCTGAGGCAGAGATTAAATAAAAAACTCAAAGAACTCAAGACACAGAGCGCATTCAGTGGTAATGGGAAAGTGACATCTAACATCATGACAAATTATTTTAAATCTAATGTGAAAAACATCAGAAACATCAGATCCTTTGCTGTGAATCACAAACAATCTGTCCTTTTCTGCTTATGTTCAGTCAAGATGAACTTGCTGCTTGTTGCTGCTGCTGTTCTCGTCGTAGCCAAATGTGCCAGTATCTCTCTGGAAGATCTGGAGTTTCACAACTGAAAAATCAAATTTGGTGAGTGAGTAGACTCTTTTTTTCAGCCTTTTGTCAGTCATGTTTTTGAATTAAAAAAAATAATGAGTTAATGAATGGTCACAGACTTTTCTTTGTTCTTCATGTCATGATATAATTTTCCAACTGCCAGAAAAATCCTACGACTCGCCATCAGAGGAGGCTCACCGAAAGCAGGTCTGGCTCAATAACCGCAAACTTGTGCTGATGCACAATACTTTGGCTGACCAGGGTTTGAAGCCCTACCGTCTCGGGATGACCTACTTTGCCGACATGGTATGTGGAGAAAAAGATGTCATTCAGGTTTTATTATCACCATTTGAACTGTAATCAGTATGTTTAGCTGTAACTGCAAAAAAGGCATTTGGAAAAAAACAAAATGTTCAGCAAAATAAAGAAACATGAATGTTCTCCCCCTAACAGGAAAATGAAGAGTACAAACAGCTGGTTTCCCATGGCTGCCTTGGTTCTTTCAATGGTTCTCTGTCTCGCCGTGGCTCCACCTTCGCTCGGCTGCCTGAAGGCACAGCTCTGCCCGACACTGTTGACTGGAGGAAACAGGGATACGTCACTGATGTCAAGGATCAAAAGCAGTGTGGCTCCTGCTGGGCCTTCAGTTCAGTGAGTATCTATACCTTCTCTATTACTGCAAAGCGGGAAACTTTGCTCAGCTGTTGTCTGGTTTAAAAATGACTCATCCTTGTTGCAGACTGGCTCACTGGAGGGTCAGCACTTCAGAAAGACAGGAAAACTGGTGTCTCTGAGTGAGCAGCAGTTGGTCGACTGCTCTAGCAGCTTTGGCAACTTGGGGTGCAATGGAGGCCTGATGGGCTTTGCCTTCCGCTCCGCGTCCTACCCTTATGAGGCTCAGGTAAATAGGCAGCTATGTCTTACAGACATGCCACACCAAATATCTTGTTGATCTAAATCAACTCTCAAATAGGCTGGATCCTGCCGTTACAAACGTAATTCTATTGCTACCAAATGCATCGGCTATGTTGATGTGGATCAAGGCAATGAAGAAGCCCTGAAGCAGGCTGTGGCCACCGTTGGACCAGTTTCTGTGGCTGTTGATGCTTCTCATCTGTCATTCCAGTTATATGAATCAGGTGCAGACATTGAAACTTGAAAATATCTTCAGTTATCATTAGGTAGAAAAAGAAATGGAAATGTTTTGATTTGTCTTTTAAACGAGTCTAATTCACATCTATTTAAAGGAGTGTATGATGAGCCTGCATGCAGCAATGAAACGTACTCCCATGCTGTGCTGGTTGTGGGTTATGGTACTGAGAATGGAAATGACTACTGGCTGGTCAAGAACAGGTAAATACCCGCATGTGATGTCTATATTAAAATTCATGCGTTTCGTTCCTGCTAACATTCATTGAGTTCTGATACACAGCTGCATAAAGGCATCTTATGTATGGCTTCACAACAAATTACAGATCTACATGCTGTCAATCTGTCAGTGTGAAAGCAACCATTATCTCCTAAGTGTTGTTAATTTCTTTCTTTCTGCAGCTGGGGTATTAACTGGGGAGAGCAGGGATATATTAAGATGAGCAGGAACAAGAACAATCAGTGTGCAATTGCTACTATAGCAAGCTACCCTCTGGTCTCAAGAGGCGGTAAGAAACTCAGCTGTATCTTTCTTTCTTGTTCTAGCTTAACCAAAATTGGTTCAAAATTACATATAAACATCTTAACCCCTGATAATCTGCACAGATTAGGCTAAAAATATGTTTGCATCCTACAGATAATTAATTGATATTTTTATTGTATTTCCAGGTCCTGCACTTTCCTCAGTGAGGTGGAAACCAGTGGTGCTTATTTTCTTTATGTATTTAATTAGGTAATTAATTAATTAATTAGCAAGTTTTGTAATAACATATTGTTTTGTTTCTGGTGTGTTGTTGTTGATTAGGGGTATAACTCTTTAAAAGTTATCAATAAATGTGGGGGGAAAAAAATGTTGCACACTGAAATATAAAAATTTCCTTGTGTGTTTTTCAGTGTGTTGGTGATGTGTGGTTTTTAGCACGCATTTTTCAGAGAGAGATATTTTGCATCTGTGTGCACAGTTTTCTGCAGACTTTTGTGTTCCCCAAAGAATAAAACCTGCTTACTGATCAATTCCTGTTTTTTCCTGTAGAGCCTCCAAGGATGATATTTTTGTTTAAATGAGTTTAAATATCTTTAATTAATTTTTTTTACCATTTAATGAATGTCTCAACCTGCAGTTGGTACTTCATAACAAATTAATAACAGTTTGTTAGTAGTAAGACCTGTGCCTTGTGGCTACAATGACAATGAAATGTATAGAAAGACTCTACTGAATTATAGTCAGGTTTTATTTTTACAGTGTGAGTTCACAGCAACAGTGGCCTCAAGCCCTTTCTGTCAACAGAGAGAAACCTCCAGCAGAACAAAGTTCAGGGAGTGACTGCAATCTGCCTTGATCACGTGGGGGTGAGGCGAAAAAATGATGAGTCATGCACCTGGAGGAAGTCCAAGTCAAACTCCAACAGGAAATAAACAAACTGACTTGATCATCTTCCTCAAATATGTATGTGGATGATTTCCAAAGATTGCAGATTAAGGTTGTGTCCCATGAACTAGATTCAGTTCCTTTACCTTCTCTCAGAGTTTATATGTTTAACAATAAATTTTGCTCTAATCAAATTACATGAAAGGATCTTTGATGTTACAAATGCTTGCTTTATCTTATTCACGCCTAATTTCAGCAGAACTAAACTAGTTTCAGCTCGTATGGCAAGTGGAGTTTACCTGGAGGCAAGCTGTTTGTTTTGGCTGATGACAAATAACAAAAGGCGAAACCTAAATCTTGGGAACGCTGAAATTAAACTCGTCACAGCTGGTATGGGAAGTGGAGTCTATCTGAAAGTGAGGTGTAACAAAAGCTCAGCTAAACACAACAACAGAAGACAAGACAAGGAAAAACTAAAATAGTGCACATTTAACAATTGAGAAAACTGAAAAGGAAAAACAGAGACACATAAATGAACATAATATGGAAATCCTGAGAAGGCAGGATGGAGGCATGAGGAAGGAATTACAGTAAACTCTAAAGCTACTAGAAAAAGAGAACAAACATTAATATGCTTAGAAAACATAAAAGAAATATACACAATAAACAAACCAGGAATCAAACACAGAATGTTTAAGTAAAGCAAACGAATAAACAAATTCAAAAATGCTGGGTAGCTGAGCCTCCACTCAGGAAAAATGATTCTTTGTCCTTATTATTATTATTATTATTATTATTATTATTATTATTATTATTATTATTATTAAGCGATTATTTTGAGAAAAAAATGCAACTGAAATATTTTAAAATCAAAGGTTTATTTAGACAAATAATTAATCCATCCATCCATTTATTTTTAAAGTAAAGACAAGAGAAACAACCCTCCATTTGTGTTAATGTTTGTCCACCAGAGGGCAGTCAAAGCAGTGTGTTTACTTTAAAATTATTTTTCAGGCTCTAGATGCTCTCCACTGTACACTTGTAAAAGGCCAGAGCCTCCTCAGTAGGGAGGCACGTAAGGGTGGTAAGTAAGCATATACTTTAGCCTTTGCACACACTGTGCTTCTGCATTTTGCATATTTTTTGTTAAAGAAATAATGACACGGTGTAACATGTTATGTTTTGCAGTTCATGTGAGGTTGTGGTTACTTCATTTTAAGAACATTGTAAAACCTTAAAATTTGAAAGGGGTTTACTTCCTGTTTTTTTTACTATAAAAATATGTTGTGTAATTTGTGTTTTTCACATTGTGAAATGCACTGCACAACAAAATGAAGTTAATGGTTTTGTTTTATTCAGAATACTACGTGGTGCA
This sequence comes from Sarotherodon lohbergeri, assembly GCA_015708405.1. Lineage (NCBI taxonomy): Eukaryota > Metazoa > Chordata > Actinopteri > Cichliformes > Cichlidae > Sarotherodon > Sarotherodon lohbergeri. The sequence goes on along the minus strand of JAAECL010039501.1, from coordinate 2,697 downwards.
AGCGTGAGGGTGAAGTTTGAGTCTCATTTGCATATAAGCCTGTGATTAATCACGTTTCAATCCACTGGGATGAGTGTGGAGGTGTTGCTGTTACTCTTCTCAGAAATGGCTACAGATTGTAGTAGAGTCTGACAGCGGTATCACAGTAGGGGGGCAGAGTTGGCTCAACAAATGTCACTAGTATTTTTAAAGAAGCAAAAAGACATGTAAATTTCCGACATGAAGAGATGGAGTGACATGTATGAAAAAGAGAAGAGGAAGATGAGAGATTATTTTCATAAGTAAGGACTGCTCATACAAGCCAGTGACCTTTGCCAGGTTTTCCGCTTTCACCATGACAAAGTAGTTCAATGCAAGAACTGAAACAAAGTCTCCCACTCTGTGATCAGGTAGAGCTTGTCTACTTTTAAATTAATTTCCAGGCATTTATTTTCAAAGGAATACAAAAGTTATACCGAAAACAAGGTCTGTCACTTTTAAAATAGAGTTAATGCACTGTAAATATCACAAAATGACATTGCATATTGGATAATCACAAATATTACAAAAATAAAGGAACAGGTGTTACAACACATCTATGCTTATATATTGTAATTATCCTGCTTTTTGGCTATTTACTTATCAAATATTAGCTTTATTTACTTTATCAAAATCTGTAGTCTATAAAGGTTTGTGAATGTTAAATCAGAATACTGGATAAGTAGTAACGTATTCAACTAAAAAACTGTAAAATGCTAAACTTTATTGACCTTTGAGTTTTGTTCGAAAATGAAATGTGCATTACTCATCTTGTATGTGACTGTATTATTTTGTGACAAATTTTAAATCGTCATGATTTTTAAAATCTAATGAGACATTTCTGAGTGAAGCCTCTACAGGAACAAATGGGGGTTAATCAGTGAGTCAGCTTTATTTTCTGGGAAACACAAAAGTCTGCAGAAACCCTGAAACCCCATCTCACAATTGCTGAATATCTCTGTGTGGATGAAAGTGGATTAAGTAACAGTTTCTAATATTAAAAACCACTGCATGGTTATTGATTCACACAACAAAGTGAAACAGACACAAGTAAATGCTTAAGTCAGTGTGACACATTTTATTTCTTAGTTATTTAATTAACCACCAACCAGGAAATAGTAAGGCTCTTGAATCCATAAGCAAACTATTAGTTTTTTAACTTTAATTAACTAAAAAAAGAATTTACAAATTGTAGAATGCCACATGTTTTACGTTAATCTGTGCAGACCACCAGAGGTATATTATGTCTAAATGCCATTTTAAGTACATTTTTGTCAAACCAGAAGGAAAAAATGAGAGTGTGTTTACTCCCACCTCTTCAGACTAGAGGGTATCTTGCTGCAGAAGCAATCCCACACTAGTTTTTCTTGTTCCTGCTCATCCTAATATATCCCTTCTCACCCCATCCTAGACCCCAGCTACAGAAAGAGACAAATGATCAACATTTAGCAACTAAAACGCCACAAAGGTTGTTCAACAGCACTTAATAATCTGCATCTCTTCGTGAAACCATAAATAAGATGCCTTTATGCAGCTGTATATCATCACTCAGTAAATGTTAGAGATTAGCACATAAATGAAAATATGAGAATCACGTGAGGGCATTTACCTGTTCTTGACCAGCCAGTAGTCATGTCCATTCTCAGTCCCATAACCCACAGCCAGCACAGCATGGTTCAAGAATATGCTTCCACATCCGTCATCATAATATACTCCTTTAAGTACATATCAGTTAGACTGACAGTTGAAAACTAAACAATATTTTAAAGATATTTTCCTTTCCACTTTCTACAGTTTTTCAATTCCTGCACCTGATTCATAGAGTTGGAACGATGGCCGAGATGCATCAATAGTTACAGATATCGGTCCAACGGTGGCCACAGCCTCCTTCAGGGCTTGTTCTTCAAAGCGTTTAACAATAATGTAGCCGGAACATGTGGCACCAATAGAATCACGCTTGTAACGGCATAGTCCATTCTAATTGAGAGAAAATAATTCACTAAACTTTTTATGATACTGACACATTATGAAGTGGAGATCACTATTATAATAATTCAATTCAGTTTTATTTATATAGTGCCTCCTTACAACAAAAGTCAAAGTCAAAAGTCAACACTGTGGGCTTTACAAGTCTCGGAGCTACTATATATCTAGCAGTATTATATATTACTTCATGCATGTGGTATATATGTAGTACTGCTTCAAGATTAATACTATCTGAATGAGTTTTCAACTTGATATTTATCAAAAATAATCATAGTCGGGTGATGAACACCTCATAGTTTACATTCAATGACTTTGACTTTTAGATAAACGAGACATCTGGTGTGACATGTTTTTGACAAACTGTTGTCTATTTACCTTAGCCTCATAAGGGTAGGACTCCTCGGTGTCAATACCTCTATTGTATTTGATGTACTTAAAGGCAAAGTCCATCCAGCCTCCCATGCAACCACTGTTACCAAAGTTGGAAGAGCAGTCGACCAACTGTTGCTCACTCAGAGACACTAGCTTTCCTGTCTTCCTGAAGTGCTGACCCTCCAGTGCACCAGTCTGCAATAAGGATGGGTCGCTTTGAAACCAGACAACAGATGAGCAAAGTTTCTCACTAACAGAGAACTCTGTTATACAGTGGCTTGCAAAAGTATTCGGCCCCCTTGAACTTTTCCACATTTTGTC
>JAAECL010039498.1:1517-13572 GCA_015708405.1 Sarotherodon lohbergeri | reverse complement strand
GGGTCAACACACCTGAATCACATGATTAGTTCGTTACCAGGCCTCTGGAGAACTTTCTCAATTCTCAAGTACGCGAACGCGAGCACGGACTCGCGATTTGTACAATTGGAACACCTGCGTACGTGATGATGTCACAGGTCCGGAGTTTTTACTGCCGTCCCCTCTTAATTTAACTGTGAGTAACATGTTATGAAGCTTAACTTTAATCACAGCCAAACCGGTTTACTCAGGAACAAATAAAACACTGAAATAAACCAAACATTAACATTTAGAAGTGATCTAAGTGACTTATATATCATTTTTAACCTCAGTAGTGAAACCTCTAATAATAAAAATAGTGTACATGTACATACGTGTACATACCTTAATAAAAACAAGCAGGTGAGATGTTAGAACGCTTTTATTTCTATTCTAGTGGACACTCAATACTATAGACAGCTGCTGGAGTTTCTTTAACCTGAGTAGTGAGAAGTCCGCGAGCGGGGGGGGGGGTGAAAACGATGTGCCGGGAGTCCGCTGTTGAGTTTTGGACGAAATGCATTCTGGGACATATAGCTGTCCCAAGTCCACACCGATGCATGCTCGATAAAACAGGCGGATCGAGAACACATCCGGGACTTTTTCGCGTTCTCGGCTTGATGCGTACTTCGAATTGGAACAGTACTTGGTCTCCGACTGATGACGTATCACGAGTACACGAGAACGCAAGTACGCACAAGTACGCATATTGATAAACGCCCAAAGTGAGAGCTCGACCCAAAGGTCAAAAGAGAAAGAGGGTTGTATTAATTTTCCCTCAGTCAGTGATGAATGGTAAATAGAGGGCCTCTTCATAGAACAACAAACTTCTTTTCCAGGCTAAATAAAAAATCATCTAAATGAGTGAGACACCATTTCCTCCCCATCTGATGGGTTATTTGCTTTAAGGTACACATTTGTGAGTTATACCAATGAGTCAAGCACTTCTGACAGGCTGTCTTTTTCAGAGGAACTATTAATAAGATAATCAGCATCTGTGGGAGTGGAGTTTCGGTAGCTGCTCTGCCTTGTGCTAGCACATGGCATTGAAGAGGAAACCTTACATCCTCAATGTCATGAGATTACCTGAGCTTGTGAGAACACTAATGTAAAAAATACCTGTGTCTAAATGACAATGGCATCTGTTTAATAGACTGGGGAAGCCAACAATTTTACACTAAGCAAAACTGAAAAGGGTTTAGGAAAGCTCATTCACAAACCACGATGTCACAGTGATGATTCCTCTGACTGCAGCAGCAGTGTCCACCTCTTTAAAGCTGTACCACCTGCTCCTTTCTCTAAAGATGCAGCCTCCTCTCCTCTCTCTGGACCTACAAACCCCTCCTTTATGCTCTCTGGAGTAGCTGCACTTCCAATAAGCCTATAAAGTTTTTTCATTTTCTCAATTATTGCCTTGTCCTGGTCAGGGAAATTATAGAGGAAGAGGCATTCTGACCTCCATACCTTCCTCCTTTTTTCATATTTCCCAAGCAGAAGAACAGGTCATAACTTCATTTTTTCTATTCACAGAGTTGAAGAGTGTACCAATTAGTTATTTCACGGAATAAAAATGTATGTTTTCCAACCAGTTTGTCAGGGGTCTGGGTCTGTGACCCAGCATTTTGAGTTTTTGTATTTTTGATTTCTTATGGTATATTTTAATAACGGTACGTTCTTGTGTTATTTTTAGTTAGGGTTTAGTCTAGTCAATGTAATCATCCATGTCTCTTTATGAGTCTTTGCCTGTTCTCTGTGTAAGTCTGTCTTGTCTTCTAATGCCCTCATCTCCCTTATCTGTTCCCATGTGTCTCTCTTTGTGTTCCATGTCTTCTCAGTCTGTCATGAATTTCATGTTTGCATGTTTCCATGCTTCCAGGCTCATGTTGTCATGTTTACGTCCCATTTTGTTTCCTGTTTTATTTTGAAAAGTCTTGTTTCCATGTTCAGTGTGTTTAGTTTTGCGTCCCCTGTGGTGTCATGTTTATGTGTGTCAGCTGTGTTTCCCAGGTGTTTCCACTTCCCTTATTACCCTTCTGCGTATTTAAGTCCTCTGTCTCCCTCTGTTCAGTGTCGGTTCATCTATCTACCTCGCCTCATGTTTCCTGGAATTCATGTCATGTTTTGAAGTATCAGTTTTTTTAAAGGTTCAGGCTCATGTTCATGTTTAGGTTTACTTTCTTTCATCTCTAGCTGTTTAGCTTCACCAGTTTAGGGTCATAGTTTAGTTTTCACCATTGTTTCTTGTTCCTACATTTTTCTAACAGCCATAATAAAATGCTTGCTTTTTGTCGAACTTCTGTTCTGTCCCTCATGTTGTCTGCATTTGGGTGGGCCCTACAAACACACCGGGCATCCCGGCCATAACACAGTTGAGCCCATATACATAAACAGAAAGAAGATATAGAAGGGACGGAAAGACACTTGATATACATGAACATATTAATACTATATCAATTCATTGTCTACATATGTCTGTTTATTGAATATTTTAGAGAACAACTGCAGCTTACCATGACTTGCCATGCTGAACTAACAAATGAATCTTCTGCGTAAGCTCAATAAGAAAGATCTGTAATGACTCATCTGCCTGCTTTCCTGGGTCCTGTCAAACTCAATACTGACATCGTTACTCAAGTCCAATCATCTTCTTGTCAGCCTTCTTAGAGCTAGTCAGCCTCCACTCTACATGCTTTAAATCTCAGAGCTCTTTTTCATTCTCCCTTTCAGACTTTCATTTGTGCAACCCACTTCTTCGTCATCTCTGCCTCACCCGAGTCACTTGGAACTCCATTCAAGCTTCCGCCTTCATCTTCACCACCACCAGCGTCTAGACTCCAGACTCCTGTCCTAAAGCCTATCACAGCTGTAATTCTGGCATGATGGGTCATCACAACAACAGTTGCCTCAAGGCCCTTAATGTTCAGTTCTTCCAAATGATTTCTTCTTATTGAAATGATATAATGATAACAACAGGTAAAATACATGATATAAACTTTACAACACATCACAAGATGTTAAAAGAGGCACAAGGAAAGGTCTCATTGTAAACTCTTTGTAAACAATTATCATATTAACAACAATAATAGTAAGGGGTCCAAACATATTAAATAGAGTGGTGAAGTGTTTTTCTACTCTAATTGAGCACACATTGTGGTTTATACAGCATGGCCCATTCCCCCTTCACACACACATTCCTGTAATCATGATTTTTTCTATGTATAAGTGCTTCCAATGAATCGGGAGCAACTTGGGTTTCAGTAGCACACTGAGATAAAAACACCAGTTTCTATATATATTTTTTAAATTTTACAGATATATATATATTTTATACATTAAAGTCTCAATAACCACAGATTAAAATATTTTAGTTTTTGATTTTGTGTATTTAATAAAAAAACTCGATCTATGATAAAATTAGTGTATGAATGATGTAATGAATACATTAGTTTTAGTGAACAGTATTTAACACCCTTGCAGCTTAGCAATTGCTTCATTGATTCAGTAGATACATCTACCCCTGAATCTGTGGATTCAACTTAATAAATATCAGGTGTAACTAACTACTGCTAACAATGTTCCATGCTGTTAAATTATACTTCTATAGCATGGTTACAGAAAGATATATTGACATTAGTAAATTTACTATGGGCACAGCTTTTAATTTTCAGTCATAACATTTTCTGTCAGTGCGACTTGTAGTTAGCAATATCTTTTTTTGGATGCCAAAAACAATCCATCTATGAACCCCATAAACAAATGAAGAATGGGGGCTAAAATACAGTTAATGATATGTAATACCAATTCTATCAGTGCAATGTTTCTATTTAAAGTTTCTTTATATAATGCAACCAGTCTATGCTAACTCCATACCTTGCTATTCATTTTAGCAGGCTGAAGTGGATGACAGTAGATGTGCATCCATCTTTTGTTCAAAAAGCTCCATTTCCAGTGACCTAGAACGCCATGCATGTGGGGATGTAGCCTTTATCTGTCCCTGCTCTGTGATGTAGCAAAATTTGATTTTGGTACTGAAAAAAAAGGTTTTTAAAGATAAAATATTAAACTGAACAAACACTGTTATTGAAAAAAAAAATATTAGTGGAAACAAATTTCCACTAATATTATTGGTTTTTTTGTTAAAAAAAAACAATAAATAAAAAAAATTCAGTGCCAATATTTCCTTTTTCCCCCTTTTTCATTTTTTTTTTATCTTTCAAAGACATTTTTTTTCAGTGCCAGTCAAGTGTCGCTGTTCTGGCTCCATAGTCTTTAATTTAACTGTGTTAATAAAAAGTTGGTCATAAATGTTATCCCAAAAAGAACCACACCTAATATTGTCATTTGGATTGGAGGACTGGTTGCAGGGACAGAAGGTGGATAGTAGTTTTTTCAGTATTCACATGCTTGTAAAATTTGTAGTCCAATGCTTTTATGCAAATCACGTTTACACAAGGTTCAGGAAAAACTTGGGATTCAGCACTATTACAGTAAAACACACATCACTCAACACAAATCTGAGCTTATGCAATTATAGCATGCCCAGTGACAGATGAGGTGAGCTTTTATACTACAAAGCCTAAATAGCTGCTTTGTGATGCTAGATGGCTACTTACTACTTTGTAAGGTCATAGCAATTTGTGGACTAAAATAAAAAAGAGAGATGCCACTTGTAGCCTCTAATAGCAAGATCAAAGCATTCAGCTTACCTCCCTTCCACCCCTATCCCATTATTTGAGGAAATGGAGAGTAATTAATGGAACGGCTTTTTAAAGTGAGTGCCTTTATGAACTAAAGACAGATTTCAAAGAAAATTTGGGGAATTTTTACATTAAGTTTTAGGTTCTTTTATTCTCACAGGTCTAAAAAAAATGAAAGTAAAGTTTCAAATGTATGAACTTTGTCCACACAATATCAATTTGTTAACCTCATACCTGATCCCTTAGCTGGGGGAGCAATACTTACCTGATTCTAAAAATAGATGAAATAGCTACAGTCTATAGACACTTTGTTACTAGTAGCTTATTGGACACATTATTTGTTTCTATTTCTTTAGCGGAATCTATGAAAGATAACAAAATAACACAGTTTGAAAGGCATACATTTTTTTGCACCAGTAAAGAGCTATTTGCTAAAATCCTGGCATATATGGGTACAGTGTGCAGTGTGTCCTTCAAACATTTAAAACTGGACAAGGAAAATAAAGTGGTTTGCTTTAAAAACCATCCAAAGCAAATAAACATTATCTGAATATAATGTAAGAAAAAGGAAGAAAAAAAAGCTGTTAAACAGGAACCGAGGGATTCATCGAGCCCTTCAGCTGATCTGACTGCTATTCATTGAAGCCTTGTCAAAAATGGTCTCTATGGAAATGCTTCCAAGAAGCTATTTTTGAGGAAGTGAAACTGGGAAATAAGGCAGTATTATACAAAATTATAAAGAAACTGGACTGAAAATCAGTGGTAACAGGTCTTATAGAATGATGAATCCAAGTTTTTATTTTTTGGCTAAAACTTTCATCAACATATATGGAGGAGGTCAGAAAAGAACAACAGTGAGTGTCTATCAGCCATTTTTAAAACATGGTGGAGACTCCATTGTGGTTTGGGGCTGGTCAGCCACTGCAATAAAAGAACACATGTATGAACAAACTTCAACCCAGTGCGGGTTCATCAGAGAATGGAACAGTAGGCATCCAATATTCAAAGAAGAGCTTTGAAATGTCTTTCAGGAAGCCTTGAGAATCACTCCTGAAGACTACTGAATAGAAGGACAAAATAAAGACGCTATTTCAGGCTGCGTTAAAGAGTAAAAGTGATCACACCAAATTGTGACATTTAATCTCTCATTCATGCAATGGTGTTTATGTTCATGTTATTTTGCATGCTACCATTTGCATTTTTAATTTTGTCAGATTGCACTATAGATGTGCTTGATGCGGCCATGGTTCTTTAGACCCATCTCCTGTAGGCCACAGTAGGATAACAAACTCCCATATTGTAACCAGTCCTCTTTGGAGCTTCTTGCTGAAAGTAACATCAATCCAGTCTTAGTCCAGAGCAGTAGCAAGATTCAATCCAAGTTGCAAGTCATTCCAGCTCCTCTACAAGCCAACATTCCTGCTGTGTCTGCTCCATCCTGGACAATCAGATTCTTTTATATTTGCTTTCTCAGGGAAAGTGTAGAGGTTTATGCAACTTCGGTTCTCCTCGTATATCTACCAGCGACGGTTATGTGGCGCATTCCCTGCAGGCCATTATGGTACCTCTACAAGCCATGACCGTGCCTGCAAGCCTTGGAGAACAGAATCTCATCTACGCACCTCGTGCTTTTGGATTTTTCATTTCTCCAGCTCAGTTCTCTTTATTCTCCAGTCCCAGCTGCCCTGCCAGCCTTCCTGGCATTGCCCCTCGAACCCACTGCACCATCCCTCCCCTGCAGTGGAGCCACAGAACCATTAAAAAGCAGCTGAATCCATAAACTCACCAGCAAATATGTTTACTGATTTCATAGATCAAAGAGACCAAGGATCGTGTTTCTTCTGTTTTTAGTAGTGGACCATCTTTTATATGCAGTATGTGATAGATACTAAAATGGCATTCCTTTGAACCCTACAGGACTTGTCTTGAAGATACCCTGACACAGAATTTTTGTCTCTTACTCATCTTTCTAAACGTGCCAAATTTTTTCAGTGTCCAGCACATCAACTGCAAGGAATAACTCTTAATTTGCTGCTATATATGTAAGGAAATACATTTCTAAAGGTGCTATTGGCATGAAATTCTCACCAGCTGTTGGTGACAATCCACACTTGGAAGTCATGTAAATAAATTAAGTTATGTGCAATAATGAGACAGCTTTTACTATCACATGTATGGATTTTATATAAGATACAATTAAAGAGCGGACTGCTGTAGTCCATCCACACATATACTTTAGTTTGGAGTGGATTACTTGATTTAGAAAATTTTTAATTACATTCATCAAAATCTGAAGATTTATTAATGACTGTCTGCACTTAGCTCTTAATACTGCAGCTGTGCTGCTGTGGCAGCACGAAATAGTATGAAAATCACTGCTCCCATATGAGTACTGCTCAATCATTGTAACCTTTTTGTTAATCTTACACCAGCTCTACAGCTCATGACAGTGTAATTACTGGTTCTCTGCTGGAAATGAACAAAAGTGTCTAACACCTGTGCTTAATATATTCACACACTCATTAGGTCTCAACATGGTAAAGTGATTATTAAACACACACAGACACACAGATATATACGTATATGTGTATATATATATATGAGTATTAATTATATATATTAATGAGTTCAGCCAACCCTACAAATGATCAGCATGATAAAAGTGGAAAAATGAATTAGAGAACAAAAATTAGAAAACTGATAAAACCGAAATAATCAGCATCGCCAGTCCTTCTTTTTGGTGTTTGAAATCTACTGCCTGAGAAAGTTAGGAGATGGAACAAAGCGGAGCTTCCTATTAGACGAGACCCGAAATATGAGAGCAACAACCTAGAAAGCGATTTTACATCGACAGCTTCATAATGAGCTTTTCACAGTCTCAGTTGAGGTAGAGCTTGTCACTTAAAAACACTTAAAAAACAGATGGGTTTCTTTCTATCTGGAAGCAAGTTTTTAAACCCGGAAAGAGCATCACAGATTAGGATGAGATGCTGAATAGCTGAAAAAAAGAAGGTAGTGGGAGGGATAGAGAGGCAGAGGAAGAGAACTACAGCTTTCTTCAGGTTATATTTGGTGTCTCTGTGACAGCTTTGCTGCCTATTCTTGGATGGATCATGTACCAATGTCAGGTGCCACTGTTAAGATAGAGAAGAAGCTGATGAAGAGAGCAACATCAGAGAAAGCTGCGATAAGCTGCACAGCCTGTTAGCATGTGAAAATCTTTTCTTGTTGTGATCAGCTGTAGCAAGCACAGCAGTTTTTCAATACCATTTTTCATTTCTCTCCTCACTGTGCTGCAAAACATTTGGTGTGTAAGATCTTAAATCCACAAGTTTGGGTAAACCCTGGGCAGGTCACCAGTCTGTCACAGGGCTAACACAGAGAGTCTTTGGACTTTGGTCTTTGGACAAATTTCCCAGAGAGAATCCACACAGACATGGGGAGAACATGCAAACTCACTGCATGAAGACCCTGGCCAGATGGTGGATTTGAAAACAGGACCTTCCTTCTGTGAGGCAACAGTGCTAACCGTATCAATGTCGACTCATCCTGTCATCATAAAGCGCAATTCACGAATTGTGGCATCTGTCTAACGCAATCTAAATCTGGAGCTCTTTTTTTCCTCAAAAGTATCAGCACTATTGATCTCTTTTATGACACAAGCTCTGTTTTTCCCAGAATTTAATCAATTCCTAGATAAACACTTGGTTCTAGGGGGGGCCTTTACGAGTTTTTCAGCTCATAACGCAGATCAATAGGTGCAGTCAGATTAGATGAAGTCTCCAAGGCACAAACATTACTCCTCTTCATAGAATTTCCAATTCAAACATGGAGGACTGAAACAGTTCTCTACATCTGTTAACATTAACATCATATAGACATATATGCTTAAATTATGGGTGAGTTCATATACAAACACACAAACACACGCACAGGTTAGTGATTGTAACAAGGGTGTCAAAAGCACAAGAAGTACAGTATATTGAAAGAATGCAGTATTGAAATGCCTGTTTGATGTGTGCCTGTTGCTGGAGTTTCTTCACTGATACCTCTTTTCTGTCCTTCTGTCTGCACATTTCAACATCTGTGACTGTGCTTTGCTCTTGTATTTGGCTAAAACGATCAATAGTACCATCAATAAAGCCATCAATGTATTCTGCCTTCTACTGTGTGTTGGTACAATGTAAGACCAAAAAGGTGTAGGAACTGGCCTATCAAAAACCAGAAAAAACCCAAAACAAAACTATCAACCAACCAACCAACCAGACTCTAAAGCTGAACCCCCCCTTCATCTTCTTGCTCATGTCTGAACTGATTTAGTGTAGGTACACACTAAATTACACTGAAGGGAAATGTTTAGTAAAAATAAACTTGTCTGTGGTGAGTACCATCTTGCACCATTTCACAGGATTCTGCACGCCAGATTTGCCTGCCTGGCTGCCTTTGTTTCTTTGTTTTCTCTGTGAAAATACTGGAGGCTTACATTTTTACACACCAAAGGAGATTTGAAGGTGAAAACCAGAATTGTCTAACAAGAAACAAGCAAGAGTAAGACAACTTCAACCTCACAAAAAGCAACAGACTAAACATGGGCAATAAGGAACAGGTGAACTTAACCAGACACTAAACCCTTAGTTATACTTTCTGTAGCAGTGGGGGTAAATTTTGTCATCAGATGGTGAGTGTGCAGATTCATGCGAAAGTCTGTGTGCTGTCAATGCAGCATTTACATGAAAAATGTATAATAGGATGCATCAACTATGCATTTACCCCAGGCAGTGGACTTCAAAAAAGTATACCAGCAATGACGACTCAGCTGTCATGTCTCCAGTTTTCCATATCCACAATAGAATATAATGGAGGCTTAACAATAGCAGGAAATGAGCAAAGGTGGGAAGTAAAAGCATAACAATCTAACCTTTAAACTAAACTAGCGTACCTTTAGTTATGGCACATGCAATTATTTATTTATACTAGGTTTCGCAATATTCTTTTATGATTTTACATATTTGAGATTAGTGTATAATTAATTACTTTATTATCACTTACTTCATTTTATATTTCTGTGTATAACATTTAAGTTATTTCTTATGGCATTTTGTAACATCACTTTGGTTCCTGCCTAGTGTTTACAGTGGGACTGTTTATGATGTAACGAGCCCTGTGCCATGTGTGTTGCAGAGTCAACAAAGTAAAGAGTTGAGTGCGCACTGTTCTGTTGTGTTGCTGTTTATTATGGAAGATTATTGCTAAGATAAACTGCAGCCCGCAATACAGCCAAAGCCCAAAGACCCCAGAACGCTACAGCAACAAGAAATCAGGGTAACACTAGGAAGTAACGATGTCACAAAGTGAGACAGAGGGAACACAGGAGACATAGAAAAGTGAAAACCCTTCAAAAGTACACAAGACTTAGGAATAAAACCAACATTATTACAAAGACTCTGAGAAGATTGAGGTCCTAAAATTGTTCTTTTATTTGAGGCAACTATAGTAGATTTTGCACTTAAGTTGCAAGAAAAATCTATGCTGACCTAAAGCTGCCTGAAAGCTTTAGGTCAGCTTTATCGTAATATAACACACACTTTTTAATGTTATATAGTTGGAGTCTGCAGGGACTGAAGTGGCCTTAAGTATTATATTTATTTCTACTCCTTTCCATTTGGTTTTGTCTCTCTCTGTGGGAGAGTATCACTTGATGTTCATGTTATAATGCACGGTGGTGTTTTGTGTCTTATCTGTGTAGCCAATTTAATTAAAAACTTATAGATAACTTATTTCACTGTGTAATCTTCCAGTCTTCAAAGCACACTCTTTGATGACTCACCCACTTATTATAGTCACAGTATACATTTAGGGATTTGTTAGCTTAGGTTAGCTCGTAGCTGACTCACTGGCAGCATGGCCTTTCCCTCCTGCAGTTTCCTGCTCAGTGTGTCTGATGTTTAGTTTATCCTCGGCCTCCTTTAGTAATAAAGATACTTGTAATAAATATAGCTAGTTTACAGCCCTTTGGCCATGAAATTGGAGACCCAGCTTCACACCTGTGAAAAATCCATAGCTACCCTGTAGCTGGTGCACCTATTTTCCCACAAAAAAAATGACACAACCACCGAGGAACAAACTCTGGTTATTGGCGATTCTGTTTTGAGACATGTGAAGTTAAATACACCAGCAACAATAGTAAATTGTCTTTCAGGGGCCAGAGCAGACGACGTTGAGGGAAACCTCAATGACACCCAGTTATGTGAATCAGAGGCCACAAAGCTTTTCATGAAGCATCCAGCTTTTCTTTGAATTTTGAAAACTGGGTTTTTTGGAGACCTGGAATGTAAATGTGCCTGTATCTAAAGGTCTTTGGGTCGACTTCTGTTGTTGTTTTTCATAGTGCATGTTTGAGGTTTACCTTTTAATTTCCAAAACAAATATTTATTTAATACATTTCAGTGGGCTATATACTGAACTTAAGGGTATAGAAAAAAACAGTGTTGGGAAGGGAAGTGTTACTTTTAAAATGTATTCCATTACAGATTACAGAATACATGCCCCAGAATGTATTCTGTAACGTATGCCGTTACGTTACTCAATGAGAGTAACGTATTCTGAATACTTTGGATTACTTAATATATTATCATGCTTTTTACAACTACGTGAATGTACCATTGCTGTGTGATTTATTACTATTACTGAAGGTCCGCGGCTCCGAACCATAGTAAAGGGACCTCTGACTAATACGGTGGGTTCCGTGTAGGGCTCGTAGCCGAAAAATAGCTTTACTTTGTTGTGTGGGTCAACTTTGCTTGCGAGAGACAGAGAGAGGCGTTGAAAGGCTGCAACGGAACTTATTTTCGGAGGAAAACACAAACACAGTGTACAGTCGAGTCTTAATAGCGTACTTACAACTGGGCTCGTCAGGCACTCTTCTTGGCTGCAGTGGTTATTATTATATTTACATGCTTCCAGCTCCCGTTTTTGCTCGATGACAGCTCGTACTTTTCCACTCTCCTTTTTCTCCGTCCTCACGCTCACAGACACATAACGTGTATGGCAGTCCATTCTCCCTGCAGCACGGACTACACTGCCCATGAGGCTACATTCTTTAGAGCTATGCCTGTAGCATTTTGCCTATTGGCTTAGCACAACAACAACAACAAAAAGGCGCTCTCTCACCCAGGAAACACCCAGTCGCAGAGAGAGAGAGAGCGTCGCCCTGTAACCATGTCAACCGTAAAGCTGCCACCTGGAACAACAGAACGTAGCTGTCAAACAAAACCCAAACAGTCCTGACCCGCCACAATATGAAACAGGAAAATACCGCCGTGTAATCAATTTATTTCAAC
>JAAECL010039497.1:0-20207 GCA_015708405.1 Sarotherodon lohbergeri | reverse complement strand
CAATAAGAACATTTCCCACACCCATAAACATAAACTACATTCTTCTTACACTACTGACACTTTATTCACTTTTAGTCACTTGCAGTTATTTATTCACCTTCAGTCACTTTAATTTTAAAACTGTGTAATTTTAAAACTGTATATACTGTATATTCTGTGTATTTATTATTTCACTCCTATTGCCTGTTCTTATTGTCCTTATCTTCAACGTATGCTGCTCGGTTGTTTGTTAATTGCCCCTTGGGGATAAATAAAGTCTTCTGATTCTGATAACATGGCTAATGACCTCAGGCGGATTAACAACACCGCACTCCCAGGCTCTTCATGGACTTCTCTAAGACTGTTGGAATTGGTTCTCCACTGATATAGAATTGCCTGGCTGTCAGGAGCCTGGGGCAATGGTATAATGCAGACCTAAATGACACCTGGCAACTTGAACAACTACGGCATAAAATGACTAATGACCTCAGGCAGATTAACAACACCGCACACCCAGGGAAACTGAAGCTCTGATGCTTTCAGTTCAGGTTGTTACCCAGAATACTATGGCCATTGACGATGTACAAGGTCTCGCTTAATCATCCCAATCAACTGGAGAGGCTGGTGATTAAAGGTCTCAATCAGATAGCCACTAACAACAAGTTAACAACTGGTTTTCATTGCTGTCCTTTGCCTTTGAGCTGTTGCAGGGAGCCACAATTTTTCAAAGTTAGATCACCAGAATGCGTACCATTTTATCCAGATTCGGGAGGGCAATGAATAAAAGACCACCTTCAACACCCACGTAGGCCACTTTAAATATCTGATGAAGCCTTTCGGCATCACCCAGCATTGGTAAACAATGACCTCCATGACTTCCTCAACATCTTCATCTTTTTATACCTCAGTGCTATCCCAATCTGTTCCAATAGTAAATATTTAATGGACTGGTTCTTATAGAGTGCTTTTCTACTCTAACTGAGCACTCAAAACACTTTTATAAAACTTGCCTTAATTACCCATTTTCTATGTAAGTGCTTTCTGCCTAATGTTAACACACATTCACACTCCGATGGATGCCAAATATCTTTGGCTGCTCCAGCAGATGGGGATTTTAACCACCAAACCTCAGATGAGAAGGTGACCTGCTCTACCTCCTGAGCCAAGCCACCCCTAGTCGTGCCGTTCACAGAAATCTGGTTAAGTTTTTTAAAACTCCAAAAATATGACTATTCAGGAAAAGGGTTAGTCATATACCCCTTTCTGCAGATTTTCTCCCGTCAACACGAAAACCACATCTACATAGAGACTGTCTGCTCCCAGAGGATAATCAAAAAATGACTTAAGCATAAAAATCCACAAAAAAATATAAAATCCCCAAATGCACAAAACAGTAAAACACTTGAACGTGGATTATTAAATAATTAGGTATTCTCTTCTAAGCTCTGTTAATAAATAATTTAATAATTGATCAACATATTGATTTATTCTTCCTTACAGAAACCTTGTTACATCAAAATGAATATATTCAATGAATGAATATAGTGAATCATGAATCATACCAGAGTCATATTAATGGTCAGAATCCTCAAAGTGGAGGCTGAGGAGGAGTTTCAGCAACCTCTCTCGCTAAATTATTTATTTGCCATTACGCAGAAGGAGTTTTAATCATTTGAGAGATTGGGCTTGTACACCCTAATTGGAAAACCCCAAAACTAGTTTTGTTATCTGTCATTAACCTGGCACTTACTCAGTTTCTGATCTCATCTGATTTAGTGCTCAGCCCAGATATAATAACTAAAATGGGTGATTTTAACATCCATCTAGCTGCTGAAAACAACTGCATCAACACTGTTTAATTCACTAGCTTGGACCACATCCTCAGTTACGATGAGTGATGATGGATGAGGGACCGTGTACTGGCGCTGCAGTTTGGATAAGGCCTCGAAGGGGACTGGCAGCGGCTCCCGGGCCGGGCAGATCCCCATGTACTAACAAGAAATGAATGAAAGAAGGAAGAGAAGAAAGAAGGAAAAAAGGGCTGGGGGGCATGAAAATGAGAACAGAAGGTATTGGTGAAGGGGGCATATAGAGCCTGAGGCTGGAAGGGGCGTAAATAAGGTGTGGTCCCGCTCCTGAAATTCAGATAATATCTCCACATCACTAGCTGGGACCACATCCAAGACACTAACCCCAAGTGCTTTCTAACTACATTCACACACATTCATCCATCCATCAGAGTATGAATGTGTGTGAATGTAGTTAGAAAGCAAGTATAGAGAAAGTGCTTGTGAGAATGGGTGTGATTGGGTGAATGTGGCATGTTGTATAAAGCGCTTTGAGTACTCCGGGAGAGTAGAAAAGCGCTACATAAGAATCAGTCCATTTACCATTTACATGCTCAGCTATGATGAGAAATGATGGATGAGGAACCGTGTACTGGTGCTGCGGTTTGGGGAAGGTCTTGAAGGGGACTAGAATTAGGTGCTGTAATGGGTCAGATTTCTGGGAAGCTCTGCAGGACTGGAGACGCATCTCAGAACGATCCGGAGTGGAGCTTCACCGTGAACTTTTGTTGGTGATAGATCTTCCTCTAATCGAGGTTTGGAGGTTATAGTTTTGCGGGGATGGAGAGTGACCAGAGCTGCTGTATTGCTGAATCGAGCGGAGAGACGAGTTCTGAGAAATGGATACAGCAGACCTGATGGCTGAGCGGCGAGAATGGCTGCTGGAAGGCTCCCCATCGGACTTTCTGCAGTAGCTCCACTAAGATGTTTAGTTTGCAATTCCTGGACTGCCTGGAGAATATCTGATGGAGGACTGAGGTCTTGGTCTGATAGGCTGAGCGACAGGAAATCCATGATGACCAGCGGAACAGGTGAGTAGGATTCAAGCTCTAAGAACGCTCTTAGAGTTCATCTTAGAGTCTGACATCATAGAGTGGTCGCATGAAAATGAGAACAGCAGGTATTGGTCAAGGGGGCATATATAGCCTGAGGCCAGAAGGGGCGTGAATGCGATGTGGTCCCGCTCCTAAAAATTCAGATAATATCATCACTTATTATACCCAATTGTCTCTCTCTCCTCTCTTTTCCCCTTACACATGCTGGATAGCTTCCCCTCATTGACCCTGGTTCTGTCATAGGTTTCTTCTTCTTAAAAGCCCAAAAGTTGATTCTGTCCATCTGGACATAGTGTTTTCAGTGGGAGAAACATTTTGTCATTCATCCAAGTGACTTCTTTAGTCTCAGCTGACTGCAGTTTCGCCAACCTTGTAAACAGTACCTTTGCACAATAACTGAAACAAACTCACTGAAGGAACAATGGGCTGGGAGGTCAGTTTCTTGATCATTTATATGCAATTTCATTGCCTTGTACATGTGCAATGACAATAAAGTTGAATTCTATTCAGATTTTCATGACCGTTGGTCCTTACAATAATACATACAGAGAAAAACCCAACAATCATATGACCCCCTATGAGCAAACACCTTGGCGACAGTG
Source organism: Sarotherodon lohbergeri (assembly GCA_015708405.1). Classification (NCBI taxonomy): domain Eukaryota; kingdom Metazoa; phylum Chordata; class Actinopteri; order Cichliformes; family Cichlidae; genus Sarotherodon; species Sarotherodon lohbergeri. Next base: position 16,724 of record JAAECL010039497.1, on the reverse strand, counting down.
GGAAGGAAAAACTCCCTTTTAACAGGAAGAAACCTCCAGCAGAACCAGGCGCAGGGAGGGGCGGATGTCTGCTGCGACCGTTTGGGGTGAGAGAAGGAAGACAGGATAAGGCATGCTATGGAAGAGAGCCAGAGATTAATAACAAGTATGATTCAGTGCAGAGGGGTCTATTAACACATAGTGAGTGAGAAAGGTGAGTGAAGAAGAAACACCCAGTGCATCATGGGAATCCCCCAGCAGCCTACACCTATTGCAGCATTACTAAGGGAGGATTCAGGATCACCTGATCCAGCCCTAACTATATGCTTTAGTAAAAGCTAGTTTTAAGCCTAATCTTAAAAGTAGAGATAGTGTCTGTCTCACGAATCCAAAATGGAAGCTGGTTCCATAGAAGAAGAGGGCCTGAAAACTGAAGGCTCTCCCTCCCATTCTACTTTTAAATACTCTAGGAACAACAAGTAAGCCTGCAGTGTGAGAGTGAAGTGCTCTAATAGGGTGATATGGTACTATAAGGTTATTAAGATAAGATGGGGCCTGATTATTTAAGACGTTGTATGTGAGGAGAAGGATTTTGAATTCAATTCTGGATTTAACAGGGAGCCAGTGAAGGGAAGCCAATAGAGGAGAAATATGCTCTGTCTTTCTAGTCCCTGTCAGTACTCTTGCTGCACCATTTTGGATTAACTGAAGGCTTTTCAGGGAGGTTTTAGGACATCCTGATAACAATGGATTACAGCAGTCCAGCCTAGAAGTAATAAATGCATGAATTAGTTTTTCAGCATCATACCGAGACAGGATATTTCTAATTTTAGAGATATTGCACAAATGGAAAAAGGCAGTCCTACATATTTGTTTAATATGTGCATTGAAGGACATATCCTGGTAAAAAATTACTCCAGGGTTCCTCACAGTATTAATGGAGGCCAAGGTAATGCCATCCAGAGTAAGAATCTAATGATCTTCTAAATTTGTGACACGCCATTTCCTCTCCATCTTACGAGTTATCTGCTTTAGGTTACTTGTTTGAGAATTATACCAGGGAGTCAAGTACTTCTGATTTGGGGCTCTATTTTTCACAGGAACTACAGTATCCAAAATCATATGTAGTGAGGAGGCAAAATTATTAACAAGATAATCAACCTCCGTTGGAGGAGCGTTCAGGTAGCTTCTCTGCTCTGTGTTGATACAGGGCATTGAAGATGATAACAGTGGGTGGATTATATTCTTAAACTTAGTTACAGCACTTTCAGAAAGACATCTACTGTGATGAAGTCTACTCCCCACTGCTGTGTAATCTATGGAGGACCACAAGATCCACGCGCATTGAAATAAAGAATTTTGTGCTTAAATAATGAATTGTAGAATAAATTCTGCATTTGTAAATTCATTTTTGAATTCCACATGAATAAAGTGATTTTCAAAATGCTTTTTAAAAACTTCATTTCACAAACATTTTTTCAAATTCCAATTTAATAAACTGATTTTCAAAATGCTTTTTAAAAACTTCATTGCAAAACCCTTTTTCAAATTACAATTTAATAAAATGATTTTCAAAATGCTTTTTAAAATGGCGATTCCACTCCTCATTTCAAAATCCATTTCCCTTACCTGTTTGCTCAGGGATTAACATTTGGATTAGCAGTTGGATTAGCAGCTGGATTAGCAACTTCATTTTAAAAATCCTGCTGCAATGCAAATTAGCCACACCGTGGGATGTAAGGAGCTCACTGATTGGTTGGACAGACACAGGCTGGCTGCCTAGATTTTTCTATGTTGCCATTTGTGCTCATGGCCTGCTAAGAAGCATGTCTGCTTGTACAAAGGCTGTTCAGCCTCGGGATTTACACTCGGCTCGACATGGATATGTGAAGAATGAAGGGACCCTGCAGCAAAACGGAGAGCTGAACCTCTCACTGTGCGCCTGTTTACTCAGTCTGACCACCTGTTGAAGGTAACATGCTAACCTGGCTAACGCTAGCATCATCGCACCTAGCCCAGTTATTTTAAGGTCATCTTAGCTTATGAAAATGTTATGTCACAGCTGTACAAGCTACCTACGTATTTTGTAAGCTGCTGTGCTCTTCACAAATAAAGCTGGAAGCAGCTCAGACTATTAGAACCAGCACTGAGCCCTGTTACGTTTATACAGTGTTAGAGCATTAGAGGTGCAACCTACAGCCTTTAAACTATCGATTAAAATGCTGACAGTAAACTCGTCAGTCCAGATGTTACCACATTACTTTATGATACTTAGAGTTAAAACAACTGACAGGTTGACTAAAATAACAGCTGTCAGTTCTCTCATTCCTTATATCAAGACTGGAGATCGCACTACTGATTTCAGTTCATTTAATATGTGAGTGCACAGATTCATTTTCAACTGGACATAGATGATGATCAAAAGTTGATATATGATGAATTCATGAAATCCCAGCCTCTAACACAGTGCGCTGAATCTTAGCATTAAATGTCCAGTATATTCTAATCAGTGCAATTTAAGCATTCACTGCAACTACAGTGTCTACACCTCTGTGGCAAATGTGTGGTAAAGATACAGATCATGAAATGTAATTATTAATAAAATATACATAATGAAAAACAAAAAATAAAATTGATTCAGTTTAGTACTTTTCTCTGTATGCGCTGTGCTTATAAAGGCCTTGAATTCTGTGGTATACACTGTAAATGATGTGGAAATAATTTTCACCTAGGCCTTAAAGTAGTTAAATCAGTGCTGATAGTCTGGTTGTTTATATTATTAATGTTTTTGTGTCTGTAGGTCTGTTTGGTGACAATTTGGACTCCTCTGGGAGGATACACCCACATCTGTTCCATACCGCAGTCATGGATGGTGTTACGGCTCTGAGTCAGCTTTGGGGCATCAGACACACACACAAGGAAACCAGCACCTGGATTTCATGAAGGAGAGACGGCCTCAGTGATGATGGACTCTGCATCCTCTACTTTACCTCCTAATCTCTTTCTCCTTTAACACACAATTAAAATCACTCCGAAAGAGTGTAAACTTACTAAGGAAGTCTGTAACTTTTACACATTTGTACTTTTACTTGTTTTATGAGTTATATTTAAGAAGAGTAAAGTTATTCACATAACGTTTTTATTCTTTTGTATTATGTACCACAGTCATACTGAACTTTTCAGACCAGGTGAATAGAAAAAAAATATGTCTATATCTATATACATATATATAATATGAGAGAGACAGGGGGGGTACTAAAATTTAGTAGTAACTTTAACTTGTGTTCTGCTGAATTCAACAGAACACAATCATTAAGCTTCAGCAGTATTTCTGTTCATCTTATGAATTCCAGTCTAATGTGAATTCACTGTTTGAGTTCAGTTTTGGTGTTAAACTCCAGAGAATACCACCTGTTTCAATCTTTTTATCTGATTATTGGCAAAAAGTTTACAGTGGTTTTCTTCTGTGAGATGCTGCTGAGGCTGAAATTGAGCCAAGAGAAACAACAACAAAGTTTAGTTTCTCTGGATGTTTCCATGGAAAATTGTTTAATCACTCATTCAGGTGACTTCTCCAGTGTCACGGATGAGTGACGAATGCATCTCCCACTGAAAACCATTGTGTTTTTAAATTCAATTCAATTAACTTTTTTAAGGAGAGTTGTTAGATGCTGTGCTCATGAGGACAATGGGTTTTAACTTGCAGCACAACACAAAGCTGCCATATCTGAGCAACAATCAAAACACTTAATTGATCAGAATTAAGTCAAAATGTGATGTCCTCATATGATACAGCAGGATTTTTAAAATGAAGTTGCTAATCCAGCTGCTAATCCAAATGTTAATCTCTGAGCCAATCCGTGAGCGAACAGGAAAGGATTTTGAAATGAGGAGTGGAATCGCCATTTTAAAAAGCATTTTGAAAATCAGTTTATTAGATTTGAACTGAAACCTAAAACTTACAGGCAACCTGTGAAGGGAGGCTAAAACTGGAGTAATATGAAATCTTCTCTTGGTGCCTGTTAAGAGTCGTGTTGCAGCATTCTGCACAGTCTGAAGGCGATTTAAGGCTGATTTGTTAAAACAAGTAAAAAGACCATTACAGTAATCCAAACGGGAAGAAATAAAACCATGAATAATCATCCCAAGTTCAGGATTTGACACAATTAGTCTGAGTTTTGAAATATTCTTTAAATTATAAAAAACAGTTCCAGACCAGCCGTTTAGAATGCTGCTCAAGCGACATCGAGCTGTAAAATATGACACCAAGGTTTCTAAGGCTCGATTTTACATAAGGGTCTAAGAAGCTGATATGCTGCCTAATTTCTGAGACCATATGGTCTGGAGCAATAATTAGAGTTTCTGTTTTATCAGAGTTTAGTTGGAGGAAGTTGTCATTTAACCATTGCTTGATTTCTGTCAGGCAATTACTTAAATTAGACAATTTATGAAACTCTAAAACTGAAATTTTGAGAGAACAGTATAGTTGAATGACATCAGCATAGAGATGATAGGAGATATTTTTATAGCGACTAATAATTTGGCCTAGGGGGAATATATAAAGTAGAAAGAGAATTGGACCCAGGGCAGATCCCTGAGGTACCCCACACGGCAAAACTGTTGATTCTAACATCACCTGATTCATGCAAACAGTAAACGATCTTTGAGATAAATATGACATAAACCATTTTAGTACAATGCCAGTAATCCCAAACTAGTCTGTTTATCATGATACTGTCATCTACAGTATCAAAACCTGAGCTGAGATCCAACAGAACCAGAACTGTGTACTCTCCACAGTCTGCTGCCATCAAGATATCACTAGATAATCTAAGTAAAGCCGTTTCAGTGGAATGTAATTTACAAAAACCAGCATTTTTATCCAGGAAATAGTTAAGTTGTTCTACTATTATTTTTTTCTCAAATCTTTGATACAAAAGGCAATTTGGATATTGGCCTATAACTGTTAGGAAGAGATGGATCCAGGTGGGGTTTCTTTAATATTGGTTCAACAACAGCTTGTTTAAAGAAGCTGGGAACTGAGCCAGTATAGAGAGAAATATTTATCATTTCCACAATACAGGGGCCAATGGAATTAAACACGCTAATGAAAAGTGAGCCAGGTAGGACATCAAGGGGGCTTGAAGTCTGTTTTATATGACAAAGTAGGACTCTGATGTCCTGCAATGTAACAGGAGTAAAAGAGGACCAAGTATCAGAGGTGAGCAAATTGTAACTCTGATACTGAGAAGATGAAGGAGAGATATTTGACCTGATGGCAGTGACCTTATTTGTGAAATAGTTCATAAACTCATTGCAGTCAGACGTTGAGTAAACTGGTGCACAAGGAGCATCAGGAGAAACAATAGTTTTATTTGTATTAAATTGGAATTTGAAAATGGATTTTGAAATGAAGTTTCTAAAAAGCATTTAAAGAAATCAGTTTTTTAATGTGGAGTTCAAAAAGGAATTTACAAATGCAGAATTTATTCTACAATTCATTATTTAAGCACAGAATTCATTATTTTGATGCGGGTGGCTCTTGTGCTCCTCCATAGAAATTACATCCACTGCATAAAAAAATTGTAATCTTCAGTAAATAAAGTATTTATAAAATTTTGATCAACACGTAGACAAAAACATTAAAAAAAACGTGTTTTTTGATGTTCTTTTTTCCTCTCGCTGCAGTTGTTGGCTGGCAGCGTTGGATAAGAACAAACAGTTCAACTTTGGAAAACCGATGTTTTGGGCTTTCCTTCTTCCTATCGGCCTGATCCTGATTTACAACATCGTCCTGTTGGTTCTCACCTCCATGACTACATGCAAAGTTGAACCCAGACTGACCAGGTAACATCTAAAGCTGCTGTTTTTTCAAAAATATTTAAAAATAAATTACCCAAATTTAAGGGGGTGTAAAAAGGTGCAATTCTCAGATGTAAATATATTAAGAAAAACAAATGTTAAAAATGAGAAATAAAAAAGAAAAACTTTGACCATAATTTAACTGTGAGCAAAACAAAATGACTTTATTTCTTTTTGTTAATATTAACAGTAATAACTAATAACACAATAATGCTCCATCTTTGTCTTCAGGAAACGTGTATCAATGCATACACTCCATTTTCACTATATGATGTAAAAATTACACAGAATCATTTCTGACTAGCTTCCATGTGGATTTTAACTCTGTTTTTACTGTAGCAACAAGAAGTCGTCTTTAAGCAGGAAGTTCCTCATCAGTTTATCTCTGGCGGTGTTACTCGGTCTGTCCTGGACTCTGGGATATTTCGTGCTGCTCAGTTCAGAAAAAACACACCAGATCTTCAGCATTTTGTTCTGCATCTGTACGACCACACAGGTACGACTCCTTCCACTATATTTTAGAACTGAGATTAAAGGTTTCATGAGCTTCTCAGACTTCAGATAAACACATAAATTACAAAAAAACAAAAAACAAAACAAACGAGAGGTAATTGTTGAAAGTTTCTTTAAACCTGTTTCTTCCACAGGAAATTTTTTTTTAGAAATATATTATATATAGTGCCAACTTGATCCCCTAAATAGCAATAGGTTGATGAACGGTCCTGACACATCAGAGTTTCTTTGAAGTTAGCAACTGACTTTGAGTGGCTGCAAATCTGGTCCCCATCTTCAAAGCAGCAATTTCAAGGGCAACGCAACTGCACAGGGATTTACTGCACATGGAGGCAACCATTTTTGTTGCACTGGGGTGTCCAACTGTTTTCTTTAGTGCTAATGTAACATTAGGCAATCTGAAGTTGATAAAATGTATTATAAGAAAAAGCTGATTTTATTAAATGTAATTTTCTGAAAACATCTTAATGTATTTTGTAAAAAATAACAGTAGTGATTTTTTAAAAGTCAAAATACTCCAAAACATTAAAACAGACATATTTCAAAAATAAACTATGACAGAAGCAAAGTGGTTCAAGTTCTACAAGAAGTGTGGAACTTTTGTTTATTTTTATATTTATTCTTATCAAGTGAAAAATGAAAATGCTAAAAGAATTTAAGAATTTCATCATCCTCATCATCTTCCCATTCTGTCTTTTAGGGTTTACAGATTTTCATTCTCTTCACAGCCCGAAGACGGGCTTTCAGAGCCACAATTTCACGGTCCATTTCCTCAGTCAACATCCCGCTCAACAGCACACAGTACAATCTGCAGAGAAAGTGGAAGAACTGCAATATGAACCAATCAGAGACCTACAAGGATCTGAGTGACATCGAAGTGACCACCAGCAAAACCCTGTAGGACCTGAGGAGGAATTTTTTTTTCATGCAACAGGACAAAGATCCTAAGTCCAGCAGAAAATCTACAACATTAAATCAAGATGTTGCAATGGTCCAAAGTCCAGACTTTAAGTCGGCCAAAATTCCTCAACGGTGATGTGAAGGATAGACAGTTGTTACTAAAAAATAGTGATTTCATTTAGTTTTTTTATTGCAATTATCAATGTTTTATGATTTCATGATTTATAAAGTGACGTGGAAGATTCCCATAATCTTTCGTCTTTTAAAACAAAAACAAATAAAATAAAATAACTTTTACTGACTTTTACTTTCACTTGTGGCAACAAAGTGAAACCACTAACCTAAGTTTTCAATTTTCAAAGCTTAATGCAGTAAATGCAATTGAATCATTATTTTTGCTTTATTTTTTAAACATTGTTCATCTGTGTACATCTGCAACAGTTTGACAGCTTGATGTTTGCTATCAGTAGCTGATACTGTAACACATTCAGTGGATATTTAAACCTGTGTATGTGTCTGCTGTCACTGATCCACTAGAGGGCACCCAACCTCCACACAGTTTGCTCTCAAACAGACAGTAGTAGGGAACCATTTCACATTCCTCATTACTCTTAATTTCCCCCCTTTTTTTGTATATGCCTGATCTTTGCTTTGGTTGCGTCATCTCTTACTGTTTGTTTCAGTGTGTTCTGCATTATTTTAATTTGTGTGAAGTTTTATGTCTAAATCAGCATCAGCAATTCAAACATTTCTATTCAGCTAAATAAAAACAGAAGATTAAGAACAAAACTATATGCAGAGTCCATGTCCAGTCTGTGTTTCTGAAACAAGAGCCTTTCTGTTTGAAAAGGCTGATGAGGGTCTTTAAAGGCTTTAACAACCACATGTCCACGTTTTATTATCTGTCATTAGTGTTCTCCTGCCTACACTTACAGTGTGGACCCTCAGTCTGAGGAAAGCTGCAACTCAGTGCTGAGAGTTCAGGAGGCTGAATCCTGACGCAAACCTTATGTTAAGATACAGCTTTAATAATTACGATAGAAGAAATGTGTGGAGATGAGCACAAAAATGGTGGAATAGTACTTTAAAGATGAATAATACTCCATAAATTCAGATGCAGTTATGAAAACTGTTTCCAGGGCTGAAGATTATAAAACATCCAACATGTGGGAAAACAACAGGTTTCCACGGAAGAAGCAGCAGCTGTTCATCCATCAGAGTGGCTGCAGCTGATCCAGAGTCACCACTGATAAATCATTTTGGGAGGAATTAAAGAGTCCTTCAAATTAAATTAAAAAGACTCTGTGGTGTCATAATGCAGGTAAAAAGAGTAAAGGTTCCTATTATTTCTTCTTGAAAAGTCACCAATTGATGCCTCATAATTCAACTTCTGCAAAATTCACATTTCCTTAGCTTTCCACAAAACGCATTAAAAACCACTTAACAGTTCCCAGATTCATGAAGAAGTAGAGGAAACTTAAAACAAGCCAAAGAGATTTAACAAAATAAGAAAAGTGTCTTTGCAAAGTTGTCAACAGACATTTGATAAAAGAATTAGTACCATCTGAAGAACCGAAACAAAGTTTTCCAACTAAACAATCATAGTTTCTTTCCTACCATGTGAAAAGAGTCATGAGTCTACAAGTCCAGTTGTAATCTGGAGCATTTTAATTTTAATTTCATTCACTGTTTTGGTTGAGTTAAGGAAAATATCTTCACCCGTTTAAAAACTGGTCTCTTGACAAGATTAAATATCTCAGACAGCTCAGTTTTTAACTCTTTGCCGTACAAAAATGAAATTTGATGACCTCCCCTTAATGACTCCTCAGTATATATCAGTAAAGATTTAGTTTGATTACCGTTACAATTGGTTCTGGGCTTTTCCAAGGGTAGTCCTAGAAAGCTGCATAAGCAAAGATCACCCTCACCAACTTCTCATTTTGTTCTGGAAGAAGGGCTGAAATAAGGTAGAAATGACTCGGTTAAGAAAAGCTAAACAAGCAGAGAAAGCTTTATAGTTATCAGAGTTATACATCACAGAGGTCATGATAAAAACATTGCATTACTTCCTGAGCTCCAGGCAACCAAAGTAGCTTATCTACTAATTGTAGGCAACCTCAAGTTGCTCTCTGATGTATCCACTGGAGTGTGAATATTAGATAGAAAGCATTAAGTAGAAAAAGAACAGGTAAAAGTTCTTGTATCAATAGATGAATGTAGCATGGTACATAAAGCACAGCATAAACAATCCCAAGTACTGAGTGCTCAAGCAGAAAAACAGTATATAAGAACCAGTCCATTCATCACACAATTTCTCAGACAACCACTAGGGATCACACTCAAAATGTGACTATAGATTGCAATATTAGCTTGCACAAAGAACTTGTTTATCTTTGTTTGTTTTTGTTTTTTAAAGACGACATTGTTGAAGAGCAGGACTACAACGAGAAGGGAGTGTTAGTCAGTTTTAGAAGAATCATATGTCAAGTATCTGGCTGGTCATTCTCATTGTTGATGGGTAACTGGTTGTTTGCAGTGTGGTTGCTTTCACCATGATGGTTTTTGTCATGCATATGTCCAGAAAAAATAGAGAACATGTTAGGCTGTGGATCTGCTGCGTTAAAAGCAGCATTTGCTGCTAATATAATCCTGCCTGATACCACAAAAACAAGAATGTAGCCCAGATCTCAAAGAGTTGGACAGGACCTACTGCCTGTTAGGTAGATAGGTAGAAATATAGAAACCCATCAATCTGCTGACCTAACCAGCAGTGACAAAGTTTTTGGGAGCCAATATCTAAATCAAGATGTCTTATTAAAGTTACCGATTATTATTTGTCTTTTTTAATGTTGCCAAAATCTAGCAAACATGTTGCCGTTTTCCATCTCCGCATAATTTTTTTGTCCCCCAATCCTGGACAAACCTGATTGGTTAATGAATTTCTGACCATAACAAAACAGCCTACAGAGTCATATGAAGGTGGCCTTTTACAGAGGACACACTGTTCTAGCTTTTGGTTTAATGACCACATGTATTTCCTTCTATTTACCTGCTGTATAATGACTTGTGTTTGCATTCCTTAATCAGTGCTGAGATGCAGTACCCAAACAGGTTTAAGAGAACAACAAGAACCCTAACATGCTGCTGCAAGTCAATCAGCATTAGACCTTACACATGTGACAAGGGTCTTTGAAGGACATCACTTTTCTATTGACTGGATATTCATCACAATGTGATGTAAAAAAGATGGACTAATGGTCCATTTGGAACCACATGAGTACAAATGTTTCCTGTTTAACCAGGACAGCAGAAACAATAGTGTTTTATCATACTTTCTCCCTTATTGTAGAGTCTGAGTCATCCTCGGGTCTCTGAAGGGTTCTGCACTAAAAACTGTCCAACAAGTTAAGATAAACAACAAGACCTCTTTACCTCATTCTCTTTGCCCAACTTTGAAAAGAATAAAACTTAAACAAATGGATCTGAATCAGATAAATGATCAATGGTCCCGGTGGTGTCATCTGACTAAAAAGTTTCATTACTTAAGCTCTTATTCATCTCTGATTAGGTAAAACTCCTATGTTGCAACCCAAGTAAGATTCACCCACATGCGTCATCCAACAGGATGACCATGGAAACAGCCTGGCAGCATCCATCGACAGCTGATGACAAAGACAAATAAGCTGGAAACACATTTGGGTGTGTCTTGTGTGCTGGTTCTTTGACGATGTTTGGTGAAGGAGATTCCCTAATTCTGGACCAGCTGAGTCCTATCATGACTCATCGGTGTGGGAAAGTCTCAAGACTCAGAGGGGTTCCCGCTGACTCACTGTTTGGCTCTCACTTTCTGTTTGTTGTGGATTCTCAGAGTTGGAAACACCAAACCAGCTGCAGCCAATCCACCATCAAAATACATGAGAAACCCAACAGCTGACAGGACAGTTTGTACGAATGGCGCTGTGAATAAATAATGTGTGTAGAAATCCACCAGGAACTCTGACTAACACTCATGCTCTGGAGGAAAATTCAAAGGCGCTGTATGAAATATCGAGTGTTTCTCTTTGACAGGGCCTCATTTCACATCAGGGCCTTCAAAATCAAATTATATAACAAGATCATTTCTTACCAACCTAACATAATGCCAAGACACTGTGCAGGAATGTTTACCTGTTATATTTCTTTTAATTTATTATGAGATCACCATTGCAGATACATACTTTCCATATTAGCAGCTAATTTTTATGAGCTGTCTTTCATGTTCTGCAGAATTGAATGGTACTGGTCTGAGAGATACAGTTCAACCGCTGCAGAGTGACAGTCAGCAGTAGTTTGAATCAGTACAACAATGGAGGAAGAGTCATCCAACTGAGAAATGGTCCACAATTAGTCTGCTTTCATTTTCTCTTCTGTGTAGTCAGCAAAGTCACTGACAATGTAAAGAGGTGGCTTACAACACAGAAATACAAATAACCATTCAAACTCACATTCACACCTATGGAAAATTTAGAACCACAAATTAATCTTACCCTGCTAACTGCATGTCTTTGGACTGTGGGAGGAAGCCAGAGTACCGGAAGAGAAGCCATGAAGACACAGGTGAGTTTCTGTTTATGTTGTGAAAAAAATTAACATTTTCTCTTTTCAGAAATGATGCAGCCCTAATAATCTGCCCTCTAGTAGATTAAATCATGTTGAGGAACGATGTCTTTGCCTTTATATTAGTGGCCAAAGAGTGTTTTGCTCCACGCACATTCCCTGCTGATGTTAATTTATAATAAGGCATTACATTATACGAGCAGTTTATATGTTTTGTAATGAATAAATCTTGGCATGAAATGAAAATACCTTAAGCAGCTGCTGAGTATTTTATGACACACATTTCATTTGCCTCTTCAGTGTGGATCCCCTTTACCTTCTGCCTGTGTCTGATTTGGGTTGAATTTAGCATTGGGATAATGGTGAGGTAGATGTCTGGTTAACAGTAAAACATTTTTAAAAATCAGAAATATCTGAATATTATGAAATTAGTGTTAGATATTTATAGTAAGGAGGAGAAACAGATGATTTAAAAAGCTTTTCGCTTCCTGTTTGAGTCTCCGATTGGTAACTGATTTCTCCAGAGTCTGCCGTGTTCCGTGAAGGCAGCAGCAGCTCTGACATTACACAGATGTCTCCTTCGAGGTGAGAAATGTTTGAAGTTATTTTGTTTTCTCACCACACATGCCTCCAGCCCACTTCCCCACGTGACTGCACACAGAGGCCACGTGCCGACATTTTTACCACCAAACTGTGAAAGCTGAAGGAGGTCTGAGGCTGAAATTTCACAGCAGCCTTAGCCGACATTTCTCACTACGGGCTCATCAGCCAAAAGACAAATCTGTGGCTGATTTCACCCCAAAGTATTTGTAGGTTTGGAGCACATTTTATCTGAGTTTGTTTTTGTCATCAGCAGCTTTAATCTTGAGATGTCTAAAGTACTCAAAAATGATGTTTTTATTTCTTATTATTCAGTGAAAAACAGATACAAAGAATTTAATTTCTCCTCCAATCATCTGCTAGTCTTTAAACATTATAGAGGTCCATCAACATCTGTTGAGTAGCTCAAAAGTATTTAAAAGCATCAAATGTCAAAGGGAAGCTGAGAAGCATCTACCTGGATGCAAAGCTAATACTTATAAACAGCTCACAATTAAAAGAAAATGGGTTGGGAATTTTAATCTGCCTTATTAGATGCTTGTAAGGTAAGGACACTGGGACCTGAGAGAACTCAGCTTAAAAAAAAACAAACAAAAAAAAAAACAGAAAAAAGCGCAGAGATACAAAGTAACTGCAACTAAAAAGAAGAGGCATGCAAAAACCACAAAAAGTCACCAGGCGATCACAAAGGAACATGATCCAATTAAAGAGGTACCGGAAGACCTCAAGGAGGCATGACCCGACCACAAAGAGGCATCAATCTACCACAAAGAAGGTGCACAAAACAACCGCAGACACGCCAGAATCACAGTACAAACACAAAAAGGCAAAAAGGGACCAACTACAGAGAAGCGAGGCACCAAACATCAAAATCATCCCGCTTGATGTTTTGTGTTTCCTTTAACAGAAATAAAAAGATGGTCTATTCACAAAAAAATAAAGTGTTATTGGCTAAATTTGACTAAAATATGACTAAAGTTGTCTTCTTTATATTCAGTTTAGTTCAAATCAACACTTCCAACCTCATGTACGCGCAAAGAAAGAAATTCTGGTTCTGTTTCTGACCTCTGACTTCTGCAAACACTGAGCCCCACAGACTGAGAGTGCACAGAGTGTACATTACAAAGGAAAATACAACAGGTCTTTATGGTGGTTATGTAACTTCGTCGGGTCTGTAAAGTGCGTCATTGCTCTTTATACGAGCCATATGAAGCTCCACATGGTCCAATAAAATCAGCAGAGGTGACGTTTAATGTAAACAACAAACAAGAGGGAACATTTAGTCCCAGATTTCATCCCTAAAATCCCATTCTTTACGTCGTGTACTTGTAGATTCACACAAGCACACCTCTTCAGATCTGTGACATCTCTGCTTCATAATCCATCCTGATGTGACCCCTCTGTTGCAGGGTGGTTTGTTTCCTTTTGTGGGGGTGAGCAGGCAGGGCGGGTGGGGCAATCTGGAGCAGATTAAAACCTCCTCCATAGAAACAGTCTGGGGGATCAGATCGGACCTCCTCTGACTGGAAGCAGATGTGCGGTTGGGTGACTTCATGAGTCCTGTTCGCGGGGTTTTCCTCCAGTGCTGGACGTGAACTTGTTTGTGTGTGGAGTCGAATCACACTGAGTACTGAGGCCGTTTTCTCGAAGCAGAATTTAACCGCATAGAAAGCAAGCACACACACACACACACACTCTGAGCTCAGAGTCAGATCTTGTCATCTGTCTGGTGGTTTTACTCAAGTTTCCACTAATGTGAGGCTCTGTTGAAGCTCAGAGACGTCTGATACAAACTGGGATGTAAATCCAGCGGGACAAACGATGCTCTTCAATTTTATATGAGAACATGTTGTTTACTGTCAAACAGCACATTTAGCACCCTGTGTTCTTCTTCTGTGTCTCATTAACCTCCTTTCATCTGCAATGGAGTCTAGCCTATCAAGCTTTTGGAGGAACACAGGTCACCAGTCCAATAAGGAGTTTAATAATAACTAGGGGCTCATTAGTTCTTTTATTTAAAAGTCTCCAGACAATATTCTTGATTTATTGTTTGTAAAATCGCTAACAGTTCAGTTCCAGTCTTCAAGCGAGTGCCATAAATCTTTTTACGAGGTTCATCGCTGCTTTTGGAAACTGAACATGTAGGATTTACACCAGGGAAAAGCTGGGATCAACGGGCCTGACTTTTTAGGCTTTAACGCACCCCAGAGAAGGCGTTTGCTAACAGATGGCTAAACTAGAGTACGACAGTGTTCACTCCAAATATATATTCATAGCTTAATGTTAGCTTTGACTTCCTACAGTGCTTCCAAAAAGGTAAGATGGCATCAATTTGCAACAATTATCTTGCTGTTAGCATCTCCTCTCTGTACTGTTTCATGGATGTACAGCTTAAGTATCCCTAGATCACTGATACTGAAAGAAAAAGACAGATTCTTAGGAAAATTACTCCGTATTCTACAGTTGGTGTATTTCTTAAGGTTTATTTTGGATGTATATGAGAGATGGTTATCTCTTCAAAAGTGAAAGTGACACAGAAGCTAAACATGACATGACACAAATTTAGCCAAGAGGTCACCAAAGTAGTGTATTTTAGCTCTATTTGCACTCCTGAGCTGCTGACTGCTCTACACTCAGATAAAATGCGTTTCAGCAGATCAATGCTGATGGTTTTTCAAGAGGGTGATGTGCTTCAGTGTTCCCTCCTCCAGCCTGCTGCTGGTCGCTGTTTCCACTGATTAACGATGTGTGCCTTGCTTGGTATGTGGGAATCTTCATACGCATTCCTGTGTGTCCTATACCCCCAACTCCAGACTCTCAGCCAATCAATTCTGTGGCTAATATATGTGAGGGCCAATCGGCGGTGGCATTTTCCAGGCTGATCCCAGCGGTTTGGACCAGGACCGAGCTCGGCGGTGGCCTCCCAGTCTGCACAGAGCTCAGAGCTGTAATCTAATTTTCTCTCTAATGACAGTGATGAGAGCAGCAGATTGGAAACATGTGCAGGGAAGAGTGATGAGAGGGGGAACTGTCCATGAAAATAAAGACTGACAACAAAAACACACTGCTCTCTGAGCAAAGAGTCATAGTAAGGTACGTCATTATGCTCAACATCTTTGTTAAGTCACTTTCTTCTTTCACAGTGACAAATTGTTTTTTATCTCATCAGTGTCAAATGTTTCTATCTGAGAACACTGAGGAGTCTGAAAACAAAACACATCTCAACCATCTACAACTGCAGCATCATGACTGAGTGAAGTCTTATACATTTTCAAAGTTTTATCATTTGTTCTATTCTTAGAATGTTTTCTAAGCAAAGTTCTTACATCGTGGTGGGTACTTCATATGGACATAACTAAACTGCTGGACAGAACTAATTGCTGATTGGCTGAAACTGAAGCAAACATTTGCATTGCTGCAGCTTTGTCATTCATCATATTCCATTTGCACATCTGTTTTGTTTGCACAAGCACTCACTCTGTAATTTCACCAACTCTAGAGCAGCGTTATAGGTTCAGATTCTGCTACAAAACTTTACTGCAAGGTTTATTGCATTCACACCAAGAGTTAAGCAAGACATGCACGCATTGCACAGCTACATAGAAAGTTTATGAAATGTTGTGATTTTAAACAAATTTTATTTGGTGAAAAAATAATTTCACAATATGTTGCAAAAACCCAACAATCAAAAATGGAGAAGGAACTTTATTGAGGCTGTTTGAAGGCAGCTGCAGTTTAATGGTTCAATACCAACCCCAGTGTTGGAGACGCCATCAGTATTAAATGAATGACACTCACATGTCACCGTGTAACAGGGTTACACTGTAAAAAAAAAAAAATCCTAATATAAAAGTATTTTACTGTGTATTTTACAGTTTTGTTCTGTTCTTCTAGAATATCATTACATTTACATAAATAGACTGTGATTTCACATTTCAAATGTAAATTAACGTAAAATCACTGTAATGTAATAAAACATAATTTTCTTGTTTTTTAAATGTATTTGTCTGTACATATGCATATTTAGATTGTTAAAATACATTCACAAATGTATCATGATTTCACAAATATGTGTCCGTTATTTGAAAGAACTGTTAAATTCAAATGTAATGCTATGGAAAAATATATAAAATGATTCGCATAAACTTTTTTGACATCAAATAATTTTTATTATTATGCTATTTAGGGCGATCGTGGCTCAAGAGTTGGCAGTTCGCCTTGTAATTAGAAGGTTGCCGGTTTGAGCCCCGGCTCGGACACTCTCGGTTGTTGTG
>JAAECL010039489.1:0-10847 GCA_015708405.1 Sarotherodon lohbergeri | reverse complement strand
ATAAAATAAATAAGAAGGTGTCAGTTTCCTACAGAGTTAAAAGCCAGGGAATAAAAATAGGGTTTCAATCTGGACTTAAAGACCTGCACTGATGACGCTAGTCTAATTTGAAGGGGAAGGTTATTCCAGAGCATCAGAGCCACAATTGAAAAAGCTCGGTCTCCTCTGCATTTCAGCCGCGACTTAGGAACCGACAGCAACAGCTGCTCAGCTGAACGGAGCGAGCGAGGAGGAACATGTGGTTTCAGCAAATCAGATAAGTAAACAGGGGCCAGACCATTTAAAGATTTAAAAACCAATAAAAGGACTTTAAAACGAACCCTAAATTCAATGGGAAGCCAATGCAAAGACTTCTTGTGGACTTCTTGTGCACAGTAAATACATTTGCACTACTCTCTAGTCTCAACTTGGTCATGCTTTAGAGTCCACTTACCTTTGGTGCTTGCACCTTAACATAAAGGTCCAAACAGAAAGAAATTCTTTTTTGGGTTGCTGGTTTCCACTGGTTTAAATAAATGAAGCCAAACTGAGGAGTTTCCGAATTGTCCCATTTATAAATCTTTGTCTAGCCGAAATATTACATACATATTTGGATGCTTAAGCGTTATTAAAATCAAGTGTCAAAAGAAGATATTCATTCATCTAAACTAACACCATTAATTTGCTATCTGACACCATACTATACCAGAGAAAACCATGAAGAACAGAGAACGAGTCTCAAGTTTTCCATTTCAACTAGATCTGACACAAGGACATTCTATCTATTCATATCACATATCATCATCATTACAGTCATTATGAAAGGCACCATGCAGCCTGTGAAGCCTGTATAAACAAGCAAAGTTATCTGTGGCTCTGCAGGGCATGGCCATACCTGTAAAAAATAGTCACCAGTGGTGCTTAAAAAAGAAAAAAAAGTTGTATTATGGGAAATGTTCTAGTGTTTTTGGAACCATAATAAATACAAAAAACAAAAATTCTAAACATTGTTTTTATCTACAGCAAATCTCCAAACTTTATAGGTTTATAAGTCAAGATTGTTGAAAAAAAAGGATTAAGCCGTTTGTTCTAAATGCTGATAAAATCGATTTTTCCACTTCTCTGTATGTTTTACATGAATTACAAGCAAAACAGATAGATAGATAGATAGATAGATAGATAGATAGATAGATCGACAGATAGACAGATAGATAGATAGATCGACAGATAGACAGATAGATAGATCGATAGATAGATCGATAGATAGATAGATCGATAGACAGATAGATAGATCGATAGACAGATAGATAGATCGATAGATAGATAGACAGATAGACCACAGAGTAAGTGAGGCAGTTTCAGAGGCAGAACCAGTTTGAGTGGTACACAGCACACAGCACACTGATCCCCACAGAACTCATGAATATTGCACAGAGCCTACAGCAAAGCTGAAACAAAACCCCCTGGAACCCAGTCCCCACCCCAACCCCCTCCCCAACACACACAAGTTGACCCCTTGGAGTTCAGCAGGTGTAACACTAACTCCTGGACACACATTCACACAACCCCGGTCAGCACAAGTAATGAATACATTTGACAATCCACCTGTAATTAGAAGGTGATAATGAACCCATCCATCAAGATAAGCCACTTTTTGGCATCACTGCCTCGCAGTTCATGGCTGTTGCCAAAACTCACTCTACTGTGACTATAAGCAGTGTAGCTGATCATTTAATAAGGAAGAGTAAAGTTTGACAGCCTCAAGGGAACATGCATACAGCAGCTGATGTTTTTAGCTTCAGCACAACCAACAAGGAGAAAACTGGAGAACTTACCCGCTTCATTGTCAGAATTACGTATAGGCACTACTTTCAAATCCTATTTTTTCTCCACAAGAAATCCTTATTTTATAACCTACTTATGAGAACTACTCAGTTTGGTAGTCACAATTCATCCATGGGTCAAAACCCGTTCACACAGCTATATTTAGTTACATTTACACTTAATCTACTGCTAATTTAATTGAACCTGCATGAAGCAGGAAAGTAATTTTCCACTCATGTATCGTGCCTAAGCACGATTCCAGTACATGAAATTATACCTTTGAGCTTCAAACTGATACAGAGTGAAACTAAACCAATTTGGGATTCAGCATCTTGCCTTAGGATACTTTTGCCTGTGGACTGTAGAGTCGGGTCTCAATGTAATGACCTTCCAATTGATAGACAATGCACTTTATCACCTGAGCCACAACAGCTACTGGTATGCCTGTCTGTGTGCAGAGTCTGTCAAGACTGCAGTCTGGTGACTATGTAAGACAGAGTCAGGATACTCTTTACAGGTCTGCAGTTGGGATCAAAATAAACGTTTGAAGATGGTTGTGGTTGGATCCACAGATGGGGAAAGGGCTGGAAAGTCAATTTTTAGAATTGTTTTTATAAAATCTCACACAGTATAGTGTTATCTGGTGCATATACATTTTATATCATTTGTCCACGCTGGAGAAATTATATCTCTCGGCTGGCCTGGGAACCCCTTGGTGTTCAAGCTGGAGGAGGTGGCCGGGGAGGGGGAGGTCAGGGCTTCTCTGTTTAGGCTGCTGCCCCCGCGACCCGGGCCCGGTCCCAGATAAGTGGAATAAGACGGATGGATGGATGGTTTGTGCGGTCCAAGAAGAGCAGTTTTGTGGCGAATGTGCCAACAAAATGACTTCTAGTTACATGAATACTAGAAGTAATCAAGAGTTGGAATACTTTATATTTCCTTTTACATGGTTTGTGTTTACTTCATGTATCATGTGCTATGAAGTTTTGTATTTCAGGAAGACTGTGCTCTGATGACTGATTGTGTGCCCGTGTTTTTTTTGTTCGTCTGATAAAAACAGAGTAACTCAGGTCCAGTCCCGAAACATTTCTTGATGCACACATCAGAAACTTTTTTATGAAAGAGCGCAAAAATGAACTAATGTCAAACTGCCACAGAAAAATGTATCAATGCAGCCTCACAGAGGTTACAACAGAAACTTGGCCAATAACAAGCACTATACACTGCTCCAAAAATTTAAGCAACACCTTGAAAACAGTCAGCCTTGGCACCAGATGCCAAGGCTGACAGAGTTGGAACCAAATGCAAGACTTGGAAACAGAAGAGATAAACTAAAAGATGGCTTTATTAAACTAAAACAAAGTACAAGATTATGAGTCAAAAACAAGGAAACCAAATTTTTCTGGCCTCCTCTGGCAACACTGTCCTATATTGGCAATAATTCTAACATGAGCACAAGAGAGAAAGAGA
This sequence comes from Sarotherodon lohbergeri, assembly GCA_015708405.1. NCBI lineage: Eukaryota > Metazoa > Chordata > Actinopteri > Cichliformes > Cichlidae > Sarotherodon > Sarotherodon lohbergeri. Next base: position 7,574 of record JAAECL010039489.1, on the reverse strand, counting down.
GAGGAAGACACCCCACAATGAGCAAAAACATTAACTTAGTATTTATTCCTGCTTAAAACTGTTTATTATGGATTTAAAAACCTTGTTTGGTTTTCATATGTACCTATTTTCAACGATATCAACTTTAATAGCAGGAAATTAACTAGACAATTCTTTTCCTTCTCTCTTTTTTGCCACATTTTTCAAGTAACCCTTTGTTTGACATCAGCATAATAAAACTGGAGATTCTGTTTTTTAGTGGCCCCTATATGAAAACATTCTGGACAGGTCACTGAAGACACCCCGAAAAAAGTGATGCCGCATTTTGCTGAAATATGTTTCGAGCAACTCACAATGGTAGTTTGTATGTCGGGGTATGCTCATAATGAGACAATCAAGTCTCAGTTTCTTCCACGTTCATGTTTACAGTTTCTTGTGTCTAGTCCTAGTTCACCCAGTTTAGGTTATAGTTTAGTTTTCACCTTTGCCATTTACTTTTGTATTTTTGCTCGATCCAGGTGATTTTCTTTCCCTGCCCCTCTTTCTTTCTCCCTTTCCTTTCCCCCAGTCATGTCTGTCCCGTATGTAACAACTGAAAATAAAATAAAATAAACAATAAAAACAAAGGTCAATCAAATGGACCGATACGACAAGGCCGGAATGGTCCATTTGGTATAGTAAATCCGTTGGGCATCTTTCTGGCCTTCAGACAATAATTCTGATGGCAAAAGAACCAAACGGGACAGGTGGCAAAAAAAAAAAAAGAATCTAAGAAACTCCCACCCAACTCTATTATCCAACTTAGAACATAAGTATACATAATGTTTTTCATGTCTCCCGCTTTGAGGTGTTTCTAATTTTGTAATTTTGAGATTTTTAGGAATGTTTTTTTGCAGTTGCACAGTATTTATCAATTATGTGCACTATCCTTGTCAAAAATGGCTCCAAGATTGCGCACATTGTTACTGTAATGCCTTCCAGAGTAGTTATCTGGTTAAACACCATGTTTCTAAGACTTTTAGGGCAGGAGATTAGAGGCTATCCAGTTCTTTTTGTCTTTCAGAGATTCTTGCAGTTTAACTAAGTAGTATGTGTCACCTGGCTTCATAGACAGATAAAGCCTGGAATCATTGACATAGCAAGGAAAATGTATGCTATCCCATCTAATAATACTGTCTTGGAGAACGCTGTATAATATCAGTAGAACTGATCCTAGCATGGAACTCTGTGATTAACCTTAGTGTGTGAAGACGATTCCCCAAAAACAAGAACCAACTGGAGTCTATTAGACAAATATAATTCAAACCACTGTAGCACAGTACCTATAATTAAAAAACCTTCACTAATGTTGCTTCAGTACTAAATTCTGAATCCCGACTGAAACTCCTCTGCAGATGATCAGTTGGATGTTTTACAATTTCTCTTTTAGGAAGTCAGCTGGGTCAGGTGATGGCTTTTTAAGGTTTCATTACTGCCACCTTAAAGGCCCGTGGTATTTAGCCCACTAATAGAAACAGATCGATCACATTTAATATCAAAACATTAATTAATGGCAGGACTTTTTTTGAGTACTCTTCCAGGGATGGGGTTTAATAGAGATGGTGATGATTTAGAGAAAGTTATTGAACTTAACTCAGAAAGATCAACTGGAGACTGAAAGATTGATTACTTTGTAGATGGTACGTCATTACTTTGATGATGGTATCAAATGTCGTCTAAAAAATGCTTCAATGTTTTCCTCAACAATTTCTTAACCTGTTGGTAGCACTAAGAGACTCAGGAAATAGCACTACCAATAGGATCTATCCTCTGGGAAAAATTACTTCTTGCAACATTTTTATGGTATTCTCCACAATATTTGTCAACCAAACACAGTTCAACCTTCACACTGGACTTAAAGTAAGCACAAGGCTCCCCTGACAGGGTATTTCAAGTTAAATGCACATTACTGTTTGCTCTGTACAAGACAATAGGTTATAAACATTGACTGTGAGGGCCGATTGTGAGTGTTTAAAGATGTGTACCGCTGGCCAGAGGTGCAGAAGAGAGACCCATTAGAAACGAGAATGCAATAAAGTGAGCTCATTTACTCCTAACAACCTAAGTACATTCAGCAATGGGTCCCCTGCTGGAAATCTGGGTCGATAGAGGAGCAGTAATTACACTTCTAAATGTCTTAATGTGACTGCCTAAATTGTTTACTTTTCTGTCTCCCAAACACTGGCTGATGGATCATTTTCATTTCCAATTTGTGAGGGCATGTGTGTATCTGCTTGTCACCATATGCATGTGTATTAGCGTATTTTCTGTGTCACAATGCAATCTAATCTGTCTAAGACAATTTTCTCATTTAGCCCTACAGCAAAGGCTTTCTTACAAAATTGTTAATGTTTTAATCTGTTTTTAGTTTAGTTTTGTGTATTTTAATGGTGATGCAAAACACAATTAATTTTTCATTTACTACATTTTGTGCTATTGCACTGAGATTAGTCACATAAGCAAATTTCTCTGATTTTCCAAAACCTCATCCACTGTCCTATAAGAAAAGGTTTTAGATATTGTTTTGACAGGTCCATATTTACTTGACTCATGTCTCATGATAGCTGTTATTTTAGCTATCATGACAGCAACATTTCAAACTGTGATAGAACCAATCCTTATTGTGGAAATTGATCTATTATGGTCAACAATTGGTTCTTTAACAGTTTTATAAAGTTATTTTTATAAAATAAAGGGATATAGTGCTATAGTATAGAAATAAACTGTATTCATTCTCTTGGCATTGATCACCTTTGCATGTTATTTAAAAACATTTAAAAGATGTTCAAAAAGAAGGAAGCTATCATTTAAGAAAAAATATCAATAAATGTACTAATTCATCCATCAAAACCCATAGCACTGTGTTTTCAGCTCTTCCAAGGGGATTCCAAGATATTCACAGAAAAAAGTGCTGTGTCCAGTATGTTATGTGTCTGCAGTTTTCTTAAAGTTGTGACTAATAAAAAAAACAAACATATTCCCTCTTTTTCTTATGTCACCACAACATATTTATTTGCTGTGTGCATACACATGGAAATGTCGATAGACCTGAATTCTTTTTAATGGCCAGTAAATAAATCATTACATTTTATTTTTTTAATAGACACGTTGACTCTCTCTCTTTGTCTCATTCTTTGAGCCAGTTTGTTACAACCAAGATAGTGATAGAAAGAACACTCAAGATTCACTAAATAGTGGTTAAAAATCAAATGTTTATGAAAATCTGTTTCATTTGCTATGGTTTCTTTGGAGTTCCCATGGCACTAGTTTCTTCTTATGTGTACACCTCTTAAGAATAAACCATGTAGACTTCAGTCATAATTGAGAGCTCATGACACAACTAATTATTAGAATGTAGATTAATCAATATCTCTACAGTAAAATATCATAGTACCCTATTCACTGTTTATTTATACATATATACACACATACATAGACGCCTTTGGAACGGCAGTCGTAAGTTTGATTCCCAACCATCTGTATCCAGTCAGGGTCCTAGGCTAGATCACCCCCATGCTAACCGAGCCTACCTTAGACATGAGCGAGAGACATAAATATGTCGGATTAACAAGGTCCACGTCAGGTGTTGAGGAACCAGGACACCCTGATGAGAAGTGGACCCCTGGAACAAGAAGGCATCGGTGGGCAAGCTATGAAAATAGGGCACTCTTGGAATACTACTACGCAAGTAACCCTCGCAGAAAGAGGTTACATGAATAGGATGTGGGACCTATGGAATCTTCAACACCCAACATCCACATTGACGGCGAAACAACTAGTAGCTCAGTGTTCCAACATTTGAAAGAAGGAACTATTCTCACAGCAAGAGATTGATGAGGTACAACACACATGCTACGGCAAGGGGGAGCCAGGACGACAGGTCGGGGAGGGGGTTATCATCACTCCCACCCGAGATTGGGTACCAAGCCCCAAGTGCAATGGAAGAAGGATCGTTGAGTGCGAGAGAAACTGACCTGAAAGATAGGATCATGGCGAAGCTTGAAACCTGGATCCTCTGTAGCCTGTTACCACGACATGAAGTACCCTCAGAAGATCTACTAGATTATGTGAATGTAGATGATGTGAATGCAGCACTATGTGTAACCCAGAGTAAAATCTGTTTTACTAGATTTTAGTAATTTCCTGCACATTTCCTGCCATTGAACACATCACAAATACATGACTCCAACCACATGACTATGCTCAGCCAATCAGATGGCATGTAAGTCATAGCGAGCCTGTCCCGGCTTCCTCCCGTCAGATGCGTGGAGGCAAGCCAGGTGACAGAGCTGTTGCAGGTTTGTATTGGTAAATACTTGCTTTTCCCATTTTATTGCATTTTTTTAACACCAACTATAACCTTATGCGACATAGGCTACATTCACACTGCAGGCAAAAGCGCATCAAATCCGATTTTTCTGACCCTATGCGACCCATATCCGATCATGGTATGACAGTCTGAACAGCACAAATCCGATATTTTCAAATCCGACCTGGGTCTCTTTCGTATGTGGCACTGAATCCGATACATACTTTAGGATGTGGTGCTATATCAAATACATATCTGATGTTTTAGAAAGTGACTGCTGTGTGAACGGTCATGTCAAATTAAATCCGTCTTTTACGTCACTGACACAAGACAGACGCCAATTATCAGCGCCCGAGAAGACCATTGTTTAAGCACGGGCTCTCTTTTTTCTCAGTGTCCTTCTTTCTCTAATTAATTTGTCAAAATTCTGTCGGAATTTTCTGTGCAGAAATTGATAGACTGCTGCAACAACACTTACTCTGTAGCTGCCATTTTCACTTTTGTAAAGAGAGCGCGTTGTGTGCGACGTCTTCTTTTGTGCATGCGGGCCGCTTTTAGGGCTGTGAACCGTTCACACTAGAGCGCGATTGCTGTCACATTTTATTTGTAGTGTGAACAACCAGACAAAAAAAATCAGATTTGATCAAAAAATCAGAATTGAGCATTAAGACCTCCATTGTGAACGTAGCCTTAGATTCAATTCAGTTCAATATGTACATGGAAATCTGTCCTTGATGACATCGCTGCTTTGAAGGTGCGACATCAGAAATATAATGTCCTCCATGGCTCAGTGATCACAGCAGAGATATAAACACACAAAGCAAAAGAGCTCAGGGGTACTGGGAGAAAGATGAACAACCCCAGGGTTTTATTCCAGGTGATAAGACCTCCTGGATCCTGTCTGAGCTAATCTTAAACTTCCTGTTGTATCTCAAACTTTGAAAAGTCTGCTGCTTCTTCACATGAACAGCAGAAATATTTCTAGAAATCTCTCAGGTTTGTTTCCCACAGCACAGAAACAGCTCTGATCTCTGCTGATTCTTCTGGATCTCAGTTCTGGACCTGATGTGGTCCACCATGATATCCTTCCATCTTTTCTTGTTTTATCTCCTCCTTATCAGTCAGATCCTTTCCTGTAGTAATGGGAGGATCCTCCTCATCGTCAGCCTCCCTCTCATGTGGAGTTCATCAGGGCTCAGTTCTTAGTCCCAATTTCTTCTCTCTTCTTTGATTGGCTTAGATAATTTGTGTGATATTCTGTAAATACTGTGTTATTTCCACTCTTATGTGGATGATACACAGCTGTATGATTCACTGATAGCAGTAACACTGACGTAATCTGAATCTGATGCTCTGTCTCTGATGTTAAATGCTGGAAGCCACAAACTCTCTTCAGCTCAGATTTTGGATCTGAGCTCCTTTTTGTCGCCTCCAAACCTTAAATTTGAAAATAACCTTGAAAATCTGTCCTCCAATATCAGGACTCACAGAGTCTGGGTATGACCTTTGACCATGAGCTGTGTTTGGACACACAGTCCTATTTTCTCCAGTTAAGAAATATTGCAAATATCAAAAAGTGTACTCGGCTCATCCAATTGTCTCCCCTTCCAGCTCGTCCACAACTAACCTGACATATTTTTAATAAACTGAAAGAGACAAGTCCTCATCACTCTATGCTCTCTGCTCCAGCTGCCTGTTAGATACAGACCTGACTTTAACCTTTTTATTAATCACTTTTAAAGCCTCACATCAGCTCATTCCTTCCTATTTTATCTGTGAGTTGTTAAAATGTTGAATGTTTCTGTCGTTCTGTCTGCTAGTTTCTGTAAATGTGTCTAAACTTGATTGTGGTGGGGCGTGGCCTGCGTTGCTGTGCAGGGAAGGCAGATGCACCTGCACAGCATCCGCTATCACGCCCGGCAAGTTAAAACACGGGAAATTAGGGTTTGTGAGTTGTGGTGGTGTGATGAATGTGCGGCTGAGAGCTGCAGCTGCATATAATAAAAATGGCTCTAAACAACGATCTATGGACCTGCCGTATCTCATTCACACCAGAGTGGTGCCAAAACCCAGGAGGTGGCACGGCAGGTCCTTACTGGAGCCAGGGAAGGGAGGAGCTGGCCCAGATGGTGGCCAAAATGGCAAAAACTTTTCAAAGAGAATTTGAATTTAAGCATACATTCTTTGTGTTTATTCTGCATTTACTTCATTATATTGCATAAATGTCAGTTACATATAAACCAGGCTATTGATCAAGTAATAGTGATTATTTGGGATTAATTACAGAAAATTGTGAGATTAATTAGTTAATTTTTTTTAAATCTATTGACATCTACTAGTGTATACAAGTATATATGATTACATAGGGCATATATATTTGGTGTGTCTCTGCTGTGTGTGCGTAAAGGCTCTACACTGGGTTCAATTTGCTTCGCTTTGGTTTGCTATGCTTCCTTGTGTGTCCTGCTATATTATACCGTTTTTTTGCTGTTTAATAAACTCTGTTTTAAGAGTTCTACTCTTTTCCAGAGGATCTTTCTGAGTCCATTGATTTTAATTGGGTCTAAAAAAGCTGGCCCTCCACAGTGTTGGTGGGATAAGGTTATCATGTTGGCTTCAAAATTAGTTACAACAAGTCTCTGTCTGTGTGTCCTCAGTTTCCCAGCATGCCTCAGCTGTGGAGCTATATGAGGGGGTCTCGTTTATCCTGCGCTGTCAGGGTGACGCCTTTGGATTGTTTGACCCCTCAGTGGTGTGGAGTCGCTCCGACCTCAGTCCTCCAACCGTCCACCAGCGTCAGCTTCAAGGAGACGAACTGAAAGATCAAAACCAGCGTTACAGCGGCCGAACATCCATGAAGACTGACGCTCTGGAAACTGGAGACCTCAGCCTGAACCTGACCAACCTCCAACTGTCTGACAGTGGCACCTACACCTGCTCCGTCAGAGACAAGAGAATAGGACAAATTAGACTGACAGATGTACAGCTGGAGGTCAAAGGTCAGCAACAAACCTGCTGTAGATACATCTGACAGCACTCAGATAAAACTTTGTTATTTTAACACTATCAGAATAACTATGCAGGCTCAATGACTGAAGTATAGGCCTTTAAATTCATTATTTTCAGTCATTCAGAGGTCAAAGGTCATGTTGTTCTTTGTTTTTCTCTACAGAACGGTTTCCATCCTGGGCCAAAGCTCTCCTGGTTGTCCTGGTTCTTCTTGTGGTTTCTGGAGGTCTTTTATTTC
>JAAECL010039488.1:0-13167 GCA_015708405.1 Sarotherodon lohbergeri | reverse complement strand
CAAGGCTCCAAAAGCCCAAAGGCGATATAAGGATGGCAGCTCACAACAGTTTTTGTTTGCTACATGGATCATTTTAGTTCAGCTGGGTGTCTTTCCTTTTGTTATATTTCTTTAAAAGTTCAAAATGTGTTAATTACATAAATGAAATGTAATTTTCGCTGTAGCACACACCTTAGTTGTTCACACAAAGCATGAAGGTTAAAACCATATATACTGTGTTATCTTCATTTTAGATGTCGAAAATTATTTGCGGCTCCCAGTGTTTTCGTTTGAGTGGAAACCAGGTCCAAGTGGCTCTTTGGGTGTGAAAGGTTGCTGACCCCTTGCCTAAACCTAGTCACAACTTATACAAAGCCCATGTCCAAACAGACATAAATGAACCACAGAAGCACAATGGAAGAACAGTGGTACACACACTTACTTTTGTATCCTTTCTTTGGTCTGGATGTCAAATCGTGTGTTGAGGAGAAGGGACTGCTCGATAAAGGCTCCCTCATACAACCTCCTGATGAGCAGGTCTTGAGTCCTCTCTATGCGGTGCACATTGAGCTTCCAGAGATACAGGGTTACCAACACAAAGCCAATCCACCAGAACACTGCTGAACCTGAAGGAAGATAAGGAAAATATTATTCATTGAACACTTTTTTTTAGATCAATAAATATGCTAATAATTTATAACAGCTCTATTTTATTACCTGTGAGTATACAAATGTCAGCTATTTTGGACATGTCAAGGAAGCACAGAGTGTGTGTAACATCCAGCACCAGATGTTGAAACACACTGTCATTCAGGCTTTGATTCCTTCCATCAACAGCCACCTTACAGTAGTCTGTGAAGTTGATGTTTGTAGTCCCATTCAGGCTTGTTCTGTAGTCCTGATAGTAAACAATAACTGGAATGACCAGCAGAGCCATAACAGCCAGAGAGGCCAGGTATAGAGGAAGGATGAAGCATTGCCGCAAAGCACGCATCTTGCAGGCTACCAAGGCAAACCAGTGGCAGAGTGCTGAGGAGATCAGCTGGACCCCAATGATGATGGCTATAATGTTTGTCTCACGGCTTGGGATGGAGGTCAGAATGCTCCAGTCCATTTTGGCTAGAGGGACGTAGGCCCCAATTACACAGGCAGTCACAACGATCCTGAGGAGGCTGGAGAAGATTTGCAGTATGTTCTGGCACTTTGTTATGTCTTTGCAAAGGTTTCCGAGGAAGGTGGAGCTGCTGTTGTCTGAGATTATTTGAAAGTAGTTTTCCCACCAGTTGAAAGACACCAAAATGGACCCTCCAACAGCTAGCCCCACCCAGATGGTCATCTTGTTATTAGAAGAATCCTTCATGATATATAGAAGAACAAACAGGACATAACCAATCAAAATAAAGATTAAACCAAAGATGCAAGGCAGAAGGAAGTGTTTCCTTTGTTTGGCAGAACACTGAGCGACCAGTTGTAGGATTGCAGAGATGACAGCTACTCCATTGAATATTGTCACATTGGTCACAATGTCCAAGTGTGGCATTGCCATAATGGTGAGAATTGATGCACCTGCAGAAACCAGAAACTCAAAGAACAGAACCTAAAGAAGAAGCAGAAGATAATGACATTATAAAACACAATGACAAAAAAAGGCTAAAAATCTGCAGACTTTCTGTTTTTAGCATCAGTCAAAGTTTTCTTACTAGGGCTGCAGTTGTTTTTCTGGGCAGCTTTGATGTTTTATAACATGATTTCCAGATGCTTTTGAGGAATAGAAAGACACTGGAGGCAATGAGAGAGCAGCCGATACACAGCAGTGCAACAGGTTTCTGTTCAGGAGGGAGAGTCTTTGTGCCTTCATTGGACAACGTGATTAGGAGGAGAAAAGACGTCTGTAAGAGAGGAAAAGAAATCTCTGAATATGTCAGTTATTAGTGCAGTGTTTTGGCAAGGTAAAATCAACAGTTGCGCTATGTGATTATTTCCTTAGTGTCAGTAAAAATGATAATATGTATATTTTTAGCTGCAGTAATATGTGCAGAATAAATATCCTATATGTTGTTAAATGTCCTAAAAAGAACAAACCTTACTACATAACGCTGATCCAAACACAATAACAGCTACAGCAAACAAAGAGATGATCTTCAGCAGTTTGATCATTTTCCATGGTGTCTGTTCATCTTCAATGATTGGGACTTCTTGGCAGGTGTCCCACGGCCTCCTGAATGAAGAGAGAAAGCATGTAAATGATTTAACTTGTTATATGTGCTAAACAATGTGAAAATCTGAAAGTTAAAATATAAAAATTACATTTCTTTACAGATCACACTTACTTTGGTAAATCTCTTAGCTCCTCCATGATGAATACAGCAAATGAATATCTCTGTTTGGAATCACTATATAGCGGTTTAGGTATGAGTCATCATGTAGTCACTCCCACTTGTACGAGAAAGACCTGAATATCTGCACCAGGTTAAGAAAAATATGAGTAAACAGGATCTTCAAAGTCTGAAATGTACCTAAATTTAGATATAAAATATTTTACTGCATAGTTTGCTATTTACTGCATAATATTTAGTATGATATTGAGAGAGAAAACTAGCAAAGGCGACATTAGTGAGAGACAAAAGTATGGCCTCCCGTTAGAGCAGTTCAATATAAATACCTATATGGCACCTCAATTTGTGTGGAATCGTTACCTATCTATACATCTCTACATTATGTATGGGACATGCAGGAAACACCTGTAGATTTTTGTTTGTCTTCTGTTCTGAGGGGTTCTGTTCAACAAAAACTAAGGTTCCATCCTCTAAGGAATATATATGTTCATTAAATTTTCTTCCAGTCTCCAAACACTTGATTCATGTATTCTTTCTTCTATTCTTTATTTATGGTTCAGAGATATCTTAGCTTAGATCTTTGTAGCTTTAAGTGTTGCTGTGCCAAAAGTGAGTGAACCCTTTGGAGAGCATGTTCTGCACATGCAGAGTTACATTTATATGGATTTATGTGTGATCTTGGCTTAAAACTGAATAATAATTAACAATAGGTACAGAGTTGAGTTGTTGATATTTTGTGCTAACAACAGCTCAAGAAGAAGCACATCATAATGTTTCTTCCCTTTTTGTTTCGTAAACAACTGCCAAAGTATTTTTGTCCACATTGGCTTCCATATAGATGCTACGCATTACTACATTTATGTGTAAATAGATTTGCATGATCTGTGTGGAACGCTTGGCACATGTAATGGTGCTCAAACTATGAGTGCTGAAATGCACACCGGGCAGGGACGATTCTTTTTTAGAATGCAGGTGTGAGTGGTGACACAAGCAAAGATAAAGATCAACACTCAAATTTGAAAGTACACTGAAAACAATGCAAGTTATTGCGTAAGTATCATTCAAAGAAGGACATTTATGTCCTTTTAAGATTAGATTCAGTTCATACCAAGTTCAACACTAAGGTCATGAGTGTTGCTGACTGAAACAGATAATTAGGGAATTTTAACAGGGAATTTTAATCTCTTTGCAGAGTGATCGTATTTTTGTCTTTTTATCTGTTGTGTTGACATGTGTCATCAATATTCTCTCATCTATGTAAGATTTAGTCATTAAATGTTAATAGGGTTTTAGTTGACAACAAAATAAAGGGCAAGTGTGATATGTTCAGGTTGCTCTGTGGTTAGAATCAGATTAAATATCAATGTTGATTATGTTTTTTTCTTATCAAGTTCCATTTAGCATTAAGTCAACATACAAAAATAAAGTAAACCGTATGACTGTGCCTAAGACATGTCAATCCATCATGTCCATTTCAGACTTTCAAATGGACATGCATGCATTCATCCTGCTGTAACCAGGTTTCTGCAAGGTAGAACAAAACAATACTTTTATTTCTTTTTATTTTAATATAAAAAATATTGGTAATTTATTAAACAAATTACTAACACAGACTTAAAAGAGATAGCCCTAATGTTAAATAGTCCAAACTTAACTCATTTAGTCTTTAGTGCACTTAAAAATGTGTTCTTTCTTTGTGAATATATCTTTTTGAAATAAACTGCAGAGAGGTGTGTAAGACTGCAACTCTGCATCGTGGTCCAAACTCTTTTTTATACATAGTCCCCCACTTTCAGAGGCTTAAAAGTAAATCGACAACCTAATATAATTTTAAATATGATTTTTTTTTTTTTTTTTAGATATTTGGGTGAAGATCCTTTTTAGAAAAAAAGAATAGCTTTTGTACAGAAAACAGATAGAATGACCTGATGCAGTTTCATTTCTATGAGACTGATTTCAGGCAGAGATATTTTGTTGATATTTTCCAACTGATTTCTTCCATCTTTATCCTTGCTACATTTTCTGTTTTTGCCATGTTTACTTCTTCCATGCATTCATACTCCTTCTCTTTCCCCCATTCCATCTCTTCTGTTCTTCCTTTAGTGTTTCTCCTCCAGAAGACTCCCTCCTCTCCAGTCAGTTGCCACGCTACAGGTTTCTGTCCTGACAGAGCCGAGATGTTCTGAAAAAATGATGGAAAGGAGCTTTATTAAGGCGTGGAACCTGAAGAAATCCTTCCCAACAATGATGAGACTTTTCAGATTATTGTTGATCTGAATGTTTCATCAGTCAAACCTGAAGACTGGATAAGATATGACTTTGTGTTTCAGCTCTCTGATGGTAAGGACATAATCACTAGATTTAATAAACAGTGATAAGAACCAAATGGGGACAAAAGAATACGAAAGGTGAGGTTAAATCATTTTATTTATTTTGTTTGCTTTTACTATGGATTCCTGATAATGTGGTGTTTGAAATGTCTTATCCTGTTTTTGTTTGGACCTCAAGCAGAATCTGGAAAAAAAAAATTGGACTTCAGTAGTGTCTGTAATTATTTATTTTGCAGTCTACGAAAAAACACACAAAGCTCCTGTATAGGGTTAAATGTCAGCAACAAAATTTTAGTGTGAATTTTAGCTCTGCTTAGCTTAAATATGTCATAGCATTTGAGACTGAGAAATTGTGCTATATTTATTACCCCTCACCATTATGGGTTTTATATTATAGCTAGGAGAATACTACAGGATGAATGGATGTTCTTCTATTCTGCTTCATATTCACATTTTATCTGGCTTGTTTTGACTGAGCAGAGAGGCCCTTGGACGTGATGATCATTGCTGCTGTGGTTACCGATGTTGTTTCATCCTCCTTTGATTTTGTGTTTGCAAAGAAGAAAGGTGACATTTTCAGACGATCTAAGCTTATTAGCTTAAATATTTCTTCCATTTTTATTTCTAGAAAGAAAAACTGAACAAAGTAAGTAAACAATTTATCTTATTTCTTCTGTATTATTGACATTGCATTCAAAAGCAAGTTCAACAGCAGTGTGAATAAAAGTATGTTGTGGACTTAACAGCTTCTTGCAACATCTATGAAACCTCTGAGAGAGACTAGAACTAGAGACCCCATCAATAAATACAGCACCCTATGGACAAATATGCACACCCTGCAAACGCATTGTGGAGCATTTCATTATTTTTTATTGATAATGGTTCTTTAATTTCTGATATTTCTCTCCAGCATGTGGGTATTTAGTTTAGTTTTTTTCATTCAGTAACAGCAAACCTGAACCTGCTCTTACTGAATGATTTCTAAACCTTTTCTGAACTGTAGTTTTTATAGAGCTCCTTAATGAAATTATTTCAGTTGAATGTATTTATTTTATGAATAATAACTAATAGAATATTTGACTAGACTTCAGTCTGGGCTTTAGAGTTTCAGCCTTCCTGAAGGTCTTCAATACTATCCATTAACACTATCTGATCTCCTGTATTATCTAGAAATACTGTCTGGTATTACAGGATCTGCTCTACATGTTCTTACCTGTCAAACAGGAACCTCATGCAGTGCTTTCAGCAAGGTCATTCAAAATACAGTGTATCTGACTAATGACACGTCAACTTTTGCTCTCGGCAGAGGCGGATGCATCTTTCACCCTCTCATCCCTTATCTTTCTTGCTTGGCTTGTATGTCCTTGTCAAGTCTCTTCTAACTCTAACCCTCAGACAGTCTCTCAGCCTTGTTCTCTAAAACCTAAAGAATTATGGATTTGATCAACTGGTCCATCAACGAAATTGACACCCTACTGAGAAGCCTGGGCTTGGGACAGTCCGACTATCCTGCAGAGAAGTTTGCTGCTGGATACTCGATGGCTGGTTGCATCGTGTGCCTGGCGACACTCTCGATGGAGGGCATTGAACAACATCTAGCTATTCGGAAACATGATAACAGAGTTTTGGCTGATTGGAGCTGGCTTGGACCAGGCTAATCAAAAATCAAAGAAAGCGGGTATAGCTATTCAAAACCCAAGAAGGCTGGCCGACATGAATGACTGTGGGCAAGCTATGGGCACTCTGTGACTGTGTTTATTGAATGCAATATGGATAAGTTCTTGAAGAAGCTTACGGCTCTGCAACGGGAAATTGATTGACCTGGTGACCAGTTATGGACAGTAGACCAACTGCAAAATTGTTTACAGTCGTTCCCATTAACCCAAACAACCATCTGCCCCACTCATGTGACTCTGGAACACCCACTCAATGCAGACGGCAGGTCTGTCCAGCGCTGGAAACGGCAGCAGGACAAGATGGCTACTGTCTACACCGGATCATTCTTTACCCCATACACTCCTGCCATTGCATGCCACGTCCTTTTACATGTGAATATTCATGTGCCTTTTTTTTGTGCTGAGGTGGGTTTTTTTACTGTCCTCCAACTGGTTCCCAGTTAGGAGCCCAGTTCAAGTAGAATTCTTTTTCTTTCTCTTCATGTCCCTGATGTGTGTACTTTTACTGTTTTCTTTTTGGCACTGCCATGTCTGCAGCCTGTCACCCCCCCCTCTGTGACACAAGCATTTCACTGCATGTTGTACTTGTATGACCGTGTATGTGACAAATAACATTTAAACTTGAACTTGATATGCAGATGAGTAAGCTTACTTCGTTGATTAAACAATATGCTTGAAAGGTGACTGTCAAAAAAATTTTCTTTCATGTTTCATTAAAAAACACATATTTTAAATTTCTGGCTGTCACTGATTTACATGGATTCACTTTTTTTTTTATCATGACTGCTTTAAATGACTTCACTTGGCTTCATCCATACACCTACAGACTCCGCTTCTTCCTACATATTACAAAGCAGTGAGAAATTTAAACATCTTTCTCCAGTAGCTATTGCACAACACTGGTTACAAGTTGTGATTTTTAGCATGCCGCAGTCATTTCAAGGTCTTTTCTTGCTGGCCAGAAGAGATGGGCTATCTACCAAAAACACTCCCAAAATGATGAAACTAATTCAGATCAGACTGGCACTATCAATTGTGTTTTATAAATCTCTTTATATTCTTTTATTTTTTTATTTTTTTGGTTTGCTGGAATTTTTTTTCTTGGTTCTGTAAAATCTTCAGTTCATCTGAACTCATCTCCTTTATAGCCATTCATCCGGTGGACACCTGAGAGAGAGAGACCAGATATGCAGATCCAGCATAGTTGTGGATGGCTAAACAAAAACATGTGAATCCAGCTGCAATTCCCTCCCTAAATATTTACTATAAAAATAATCCTCACGTTATAAAAAGAAGGGAAAATTGCCCTTATTATTGTTCCATGTGTCTATGGACCATATCCATTATGCTGCCAGCTATTGTGTAAAAGTTATGCAGCCTTGCATATGTTGGCATTATTTTTTTCTACTTCAGGTCTTTGCTTTTAAAGGAGGATGGTCCATCTGTTGACTAAATAAACAACTAAAGTAAAAGTGAAAGCGATCTCTTTGATCTCTACCACATCAAAGAGCATTTTTTCCCACTAGTTTGTGTTATTGTCTCTATTTTTTAACCTTCAAAATGCATTTGACCCTAAGGAGCAAAAATGTCACCTTCCCACAAACTGTTTTTTATAGTATTTTTTTTTTTTTACAACTTTAAATGACTCATGGTTGTCTTTTTAAATACAAGAGCCTGAAGTATACATAGCAAATAGGAAATAGTGTCTCAGTTTATGTGGGACATCAAAATTTGGAGATGGACACGTTCGGTCATCCACCTTCAGATGAGCCAGAGTTGGACTCCAGTTGGTCTGTTTCTGCCTCTCAAGCCTCCTCCATGTTAGCCTCAGAGTCCTCGGAAGAGGATTAGGAGCCATCTCCACACTGAGAGTGCACAATAATTTCCAAAGCCTACTGAGAGCTGAGTCTTGCCATCTCCAAAACAACTGCTCCTGCTCTACTGGTCCTCACCATAACTGCAATGCAGCTGCATAAACTCACCGAGAGAGAAACAAAATAAAGCCCAATTTTGTTTTAGCTCTCACTGCTGACATATCTTTGAAGCTCTAAAAGGTGTCATTTATTATTATTAAAATATAGTTTATAATGCAGAGTGTGGTCTTCTAAGGGAAAAGACTTCTTCGACATCATACACACACCATGCATGCGTGCAGAAACATTTCAGTAGTGGTCCCCACTTTGGTGACCACTGCTCTAAACGATTAAAATCATATGGTGAAAACATTTCTCTAGTTGAGTGAATCAACAACTATGGTGGCTTGTCTTCTTCTAGTGCATTGGGGCCCGCTCACAAATGCACAGCTGAAATGCCCCAAACAATCCATAAAACGCCAGGAAAACCACTTCATCCCCTTAGCCTTGCAAGGTCATTCAGCCTTCAACTACACCAGCAAACCTGCAATGATTTCACAACTCCCTGGTAAACGCAATGCTGGAGAACTCATCTGAAACATAAACAAATACATCTTAACCTTGGAAATACATAAAATATTACATTTCGTAATATTTCAGTGTGATTATTTTTGTTTTACTTTAAGAGGTTAAGTGTTAACAATTAGCATAATCCTTTTTAAACTAAATTTTCATTTTCATTTTTTTGTTAAATAATGAAATAAATGATCCAGGATTAAAAAAACATAATAGGATTTTAGTGGCACCCCATCTTTTTTTGTTTTTTTCCTCCTTATCCTTCAAACTCGGGTCCTCTACCAGAGGCCTGGGGGCCCTTTGCTGTTCCTACATAGATATATATATGTATATATATAGAGAGAGGGAGAGAGAGAGAGAGAGAGATACAGATAATTACATTTATTTTCCCTGTAATATCTGAGAATATTACAGGGAATTTAGAAGCACTGTCTTCTAAAATAGAGAAGACAATGCTTTGGAAATATATTTTCAACTCTTACAGAATTAGATTTGTTTTTGTGGTTATTTTCAATTTGTAGTGTAAGAATTATAAATTAATTAATGTTTTATTCATATATATATATATATATAAGCAGAGAGAAAGAGACAGATCAATTACTAATATTTCAAATATATGTTTAATATTTCAAAACTCGAAGTGGATTGAATTGTAAAATAGTAAAAAATGGCAGGATACAGAAGACTCTTGTGTTTCTAAACCAGTCAGCACCCGTACCATAGTATGCGTAAGAAAAGAGCAAAAACATTGTACGTGCAGCTGGGGCTGCAGCTAACTTGACTGTGACTTCACATGTGAGGGCTCATTACAGTCAAGGTCAAAATCTGGCAAAGACCTTGACAGTGACAAATAATAACCTTCAGCTTCTGATTAGAAGACCAGCATGTTTTAAAATTTGTCCAATTTTAAACCCCTACTCACAACAGACAATGAATAGTCTAGTTTCTAAGATGTATTTGTGTAACTTTTTATTGTGCTATAAATGTCATAAAATTTATGGTGGTGTGATTAATACACCGCTGTATTAAATCTGTACACACCCTGTTTGGTTTATCATGTCTCCTGGTTGATTCCAGTACGGAAAACATGTTAATAACTGTCTATCTGCATGGGCAAAAGACTGCTGAGTTTTTGAGAGAAGACTCAAAACACCACAGACAGGTGAAAAAGTGAGCATTGCTGAAAGGCTGATAAGAAAAAAATAAATATTATTTTCACAGAGCTGCTGCAATTGTAGGTCCAAGGAAACTGTCGGTGGAGAGACAAGATTGTACAGTATGCACACAGAGTTGATTGGACATAGAGAAACCAGTGAAACCAGTCATCACAGACAATCACAAGGGAAGAAAACCAGAGACAGTTGGAGACAATCAGGGAGTCTCAGATAGGAAGACATAGATGGAAGACATAAGGCCATAGGAGACATGAAAGGAAACACAGTTCTAAAAACAAAACAAGAAATGAATAGAAGAATACAAGGATACTCATATAAGAAAACTGAAATAAGATATCTATAACACACACCCACTACAGAGAAGGGATTTACTGTAGTTTTTATGTCACATACACTACATTTTTTATTTTGTAAAGTTTTACATCTCTCTCCCTCTCTTTCCCACCTTCTTTCTCTCCAGTTCTTCCCTCATTGTCTCTCCTCCAGAAGACTCCCTCCTCTCCTGTCAGCTGCCACGCTACAGGTTTCTATCCTGACAGATGTTCTGGAAGAAAGACACAGAGGAGATTCATGATGGTGTGGACCACAGAGAGATGCTCCCCAACAATGATGAGATCTTTCAAATTAGTGTTGATCTGAATGTTTTGATCAGTTACACCTGAAGGCTGGAGAATATACGACTGTGTGTTTCAGCTCTCTGATGGTGAGGACATCATCACCAAATGGAATAAAACAGTGATCAGAACAAACTGTAGGAAAAATACTGTGAAATGATGGAGATGAGAGAAACATTTTGTTTGCTGTTATTGTTGATATTATTACATTTCAAAAATCCATAGAATTTCTCTAACCTGTGAAACCCTTGGTTATTTATATTTTGCCTTTTCAGTTGGTGAGCTGTTTTTAAAGCTTTTGCAAAAAGGGTAAAAGTTTAAATTCAACTGAGCTTCAAATCAGGTTAATTTTAGGGGTAGGAATTTAGCGCGTTAATTGCGATTAATTAATTTGAAAAAATGAACGTGTTAAAAAAATGAACGCCTTTAATCGCACTTTGCATTCCAAGCAAAGGGGAACTTTTGTCTATACACGATTTCCTTGTATACCGATTGCACTGATACACGCAACTACAAAAATGGAAGAATCAGAAGAAAGCGCATTGCTTGGACTGATCGGAGGCAAATTCCATTTCAAAAGACTACCCAATGGAAGCCTTGATAAAAGCGTGGTTTTGTGCAAACTGTGCAAAAAGGAGTTTGCATACACCGAAGCACTTCGACCTTACGGTACCATCTAAATGCAAAACATGTTGCAGCGAGCACAGAAACTGTGGGAGCTGTTAGAGCTAGCAGTCCAAGTACCAACAAAAGGTGTCAGCAGCCCAAACTTGATGAAATGACTGGCTTCAGGACCAAAATTAGTAAGTCAACAAGGCAAGGCAAGTTTATTTATATAGCACAATTCAACAACAATGTGATTCAAAGTGCTTTACAGAGACATTAAAAAACAAAAACAAATACAAAGCATGATTTAAAATTGATTAAAAAAAACAAAAAAAAAAAACAGTAGGTAAAATCAGTAGTTAAAATGTAAGTTTTGAAATTTAAGCTAAAAAGTGTGGATTTGGTGTTTTATTCAAATGCAGCTGAGAACAGGTGAGTCTTCAACCTGGATTTAAATAAACTGAGTGTTTCAGCTGATCTGAGGCTTTCTGGGAGTTTGTTCCAGATATATGGAGCATAAAAGCTGAATGCAGCTTCTCCGTGTCTGCTTCTGACTCTGGGAACTGATAAAAAACCGGATCCAGATGACCTGAGGGATCTGGAAGGTTCATGCTGGGTCAGGAGGTCACTGATGTATTTTGGTCCTAAACCATTCAGAGCTTTATAGACCAGCATCAGAACTTTAAAGTCTATCCTCTGATGGACAGGCAGCCAGTGTAAAGACCTCAGAGCTGGACTGATGTGGTCCACTTTTTTGGTCTTAGTGAGGACTCGAGCAGCAGAGTTCTGAATGAGCTGTAGTTGTCTGACTGATTTTTTTAGGTAGACCTGTAAAGATGCTGTTACAGTAATCAAGCCTACTAAAGATGAATGCATGGACTAGTTTTTCCAGGTCCTGTTGAGACATCAGATCTTTTATCCTTGAAATATTCTTGAGGTGATAGTAAGCTGATTTTGTTATTGTCTTAATGTGTTTTTCTAAGTTTAGGTCTGCATCCATCACTACACCCAAATTTCTCGCCTGGTTTGTGGTTTTTAGGTGTATAGATTGAAGTTCTCTGGTGACCTGTAATCGTTTTTCTTTGGCACCAAAGACTATTACTTCAGTTTTGTTTTTGTTTAGCTGGAGAAAATTGTGGCACAACCAGTCATTAATTTCCTCAATGCATTTACCAAGAGCCTGTACAGGGCCTCGGTCTCCTGGTGACATTGTGATATATATTTGTGTGTCATCTGCATAGCTGTGATAGTTTATTTTGTTGTTCTTTATAATCTGTGCCAGTGGGAGCATGTAAATGTTAAACAGAAGGGGTCCCAAGATGGAACCTTGGGGAACTCCACATGTGATACTTGTCTGCTCAGATGTGAAGTTACCTATTGATACAAAGTATTTCCTGTTTTCTAAGTATGTTTTGAACCAGTTTAGTACAGTTCCTGAAAGACCTGCCCAGTTCTCCAGTCGTTTGAGTAATATGTTGTGGTCAACTGTATCAAATGCTGCACTGAGATCCAGTAAAACTAAGACTGACATTTTTCCACTGTCTGTATTCAGACATATGTCATTAAACACTTTGGTCAGAGCGGTTTCAGTGCTGTGGTTCTGTCTAAAACCTGACTGGAAGGCATCATAGCAGTTATTCTGTGTTAAGAAGTAATTGAGCTGTTGAGAAACTGCTTTTTCAATGATCTTACTTAAAAATGGGAGATTTGAGATCGGCCTGTAGTTATTCATTTGTGTCTTGTCAAGATTGTCCTTTTTCAGTATAGGTTTAATTACAGCAGTTTTTAGTGGTTCTGGAAACACACCTGATATTAAAGAAAAGTTTACGATCTGTAACAGGTCTGACTCCAAAGTCTTTGAGACCTTTTTGAAAAAACTTGTTGGCAGGACATCTAAACAGCAAGAGGAGGAGTTCAGTTGACCTAAGATGTCCTCCAGGTCTTTGCTGTTAATAGGGTGAAACTGTTTCATGGTGTTTAAACTGTTTTTCAGTGGACACAGTACATATCCTGAATATGCTG
>JAAECL010039483.1:0-10489 GCA_015708405.1 Sarotherodon lohbergeri | reverse complement strand
CAAAAAGGGAAACAGCAGAAGAAAAGATGTGAAAAAAAAGTAATACTCGATGATGATGATGGAGGATTAACCGTGGTGGTTAAACTGTTTCCTGTCTTTGTGGGCGTACTCACAGGAAATGCTGCATGTGAATTTTCCAGGCACGTCAGTCTTAGTGGCTAAAGTCTCATATTTCCAACATGGATCGCTATGGGTGCAAAGACATAACATCAATCATCAGTGTAAATATTTTAATGCTATCCAAATGGTATTTGCTTTGTCTGTCCTCTCGCACTCACAGAAGAAATGAAGACGACACCTTCAAACCCCCATCTTCAGTTAGCTCAACCATGGCCGTGGCGGACTTCATATTGGCTTTGCGACAGACAAACCACTTGAAATTAGAGCAAACTCCAGTCAAGTACCACTTACCTGCAATCTGTGGAGACACAAATGAAAAGCATTGAGAAATTAACAGAAGCATAAGAGCTGTTTATTGTAACACTTTGTGCATGTGTGTGTGTGTGTATGCACATTAATAATACACTGATGTATATTAGTTTTATTCATGCTATATCTTGAGAAAACAATTGCAGAATTTTACATCAAAGTTTCCAATGCTTATGTTTTGTTGTTCACACTCTGTTTTATATTTATATAGGTTTTTTGGGTTTTTTTTAAAGCAATGGACAAAATAAATATTATCACGCAAAATCCAGGGTGAAACATAACCAAATAACTTAAATGGTGAAGTAATTATAGAAGTAAATTTTGCAAAGGTCAGCCTCCTGTAAAGACTGCTAAACTGTCTGGGGGGTGCCCTGCCCATCTCTGTTGTTGGATAAGCTCCAGTACTCCTTTTCCATAAGACGGAGACATTTGTATGAAAATAGATGGGCGGTAAAATAAAAAATAAAAAATATTATGGATGACTCTTACCCCCTGTAAATCAAAGTCCGCCTGAGGTAGGATTTCAGAAGAAGAAACCATGAGGGAGCACAGTACAACTCCCAGAAGGGCGCGAAGTGAAGCCATAGCTGCTGAAGAGTGAAGACATGATGATGGGGGAGATCACAGATGAAGATCTGCTGCCTGGTGACTCTTTATATAGAAGAGTGAGATTATCTCCCACCAACAGCTGCACTTATACAAACCCCAGGTGCTGGGATGGCTTTGAACATGTGACATTTTCTGCAAACACATGGACAGTTTCATAAGCACAAAGATTATTCCTGCAGCGGCAGAATTGTATCCACTGTGTGAGAGCTGAACGTCAGACAGTTCTTAGAAAATGTAGTTTATCTTTTAAGGTTTTAATGTCTCTTTTACCCCCATTTGTCTAAAAACTGTTGAAAGCCCTTCATGTAAGAGGTTTATTATCTGTGCAGGATGGAGCATCCTCAGAGTGAGAAGGAGAGCTTTGTTCACACAGTTTTTTCCAAACCTGACTGATTAGGAATCTCAAAGTTGGCTTTCCTCATACAAGTAATACATGGTCTCAGTCAGGCTGGTCTCAGTCCAGCTGGACATGATCACTCCTACAGGAAGCAAAGTAAATGTACTATGATTTTATTTCACCTGTGAAATGATGAAAAACAGCAGAATAGCTAACGCTAACAAACGGGTGTTGAAATGTTTCATTTTCTGCTGTTTCATAGGTCAAAAAGGGCGTTGAACCAAACTGAAGCTGAACTGCTGCTACTGTTGTAGTGCAGCATCTGCTGTGTGCTTAATCATAGAACCTTTTGTACACAGCAGACAGAGGCTACTGGCACTTAAGTCCATCTGCTAGATAGCTTTAAAAACTGGTTAGTGAAGTTGATAATACTGATACACAGTCTTTGCTACTGTCACAGGACAGGGATCCACCAGGGAATAGTTGTCAGGATAAAGAGCCTTCGCTTCTCTAAATATAAACTGGATACTTGTAGGAAACTTTGGGAAGCGGCATTTTTCCTCATATCGTCTAAATTTAAGTTAGCTCAGGTACTTCTTCCATACTTGCTCTACAGAAAGCCAAAGAGTTTGGAGCTCTGCAAACATTTCCAGTACAGCTGGATTTGTCTGTAACTTTGGTCACCTCTGTATCATCCCTCAGATTCTTTTCTCTACTGCACAGCTTTGAAACCATGACACCACTAGTGATGCTGAGGAGATGTCCAGTTTAAATAGACCTTTATTCCTGGAAAACAAATACATGAAGTGATGCTGTTAAAGAAGTACATTTTATCACTAATGAATCAAGCAATCTGTATGTTTGCCTGTCAGTGTGTCTGGTCAGCAGTTCCTCTGATCTACTTCAGACTTGGTGGGTATCTTGTTTTTGGAGCGGTCAAAGTCTATCACCCGTGTTGCTTTGTCTGGTGTAAACTTGTCTGTACAAAGGGAAACATGTTTTTAGATGCAAATTCAGAACATGGGTGCATTTTTTGGGTCATCTTCTGTGATTATGTGTATTTTATATTTATTTAATTCTATTATTTTTTAATCTTTACAAAGTGTGTAGATACAAAGGCTTGATTAAAACAAAGGGCTCAGCTGTGCTGTTAGGGATGCACTAATATTTGTTTAAAAATGTAATAAATCAAAGGATTTTAGGCATTTCATCCTTTTTATTTGTTTGGTTATAACGGCAGGTGGACAAAAGCATGCAAGTGATGAATGTAATTTTGTGATATTATGAGCATTGTTAATAAAGAAAGAGCAGAGATAGTAAAGTAAAAAGGAAACAGGTCATGGACGTGAGATTTTCAGAACAGTAAAAGCTCCTCAGTGAGATGATCACCTGGACACAAGGTTAGGCAGCTGGGCACTCATCCAGAGAGAGGAAAATGGAAAAGTGATCTGTGCATAACATCACTGTTGATTGCAGTTATTTTACATCAAACTTCTTCTCTGAGATAAGAGGACCATTTTTGGGAAAGATGACAATATTTTCAGGCTGGATGCTGGTTTGTAGGGAGAACTGAATAAAATTCTCCTGCACCTCAGCGCTGAGGTGCACACCTGTGAAAACAGATGACATCAATCTGCTGCAGCACATATAGCTTTACTGATCAGCAGAACAGGTTAACAAGGATTCAGCAGAGCATAGAACCAGAGCTAAATGCCACATTACCATATAGTTTGTTAACAACATAGCTTTCTTTCCCCTTTGTCTTGATGGAATGAATCAGGGCGTACTCGTCATACTTCACGTCAACCATGCGCAAGTCACTGAGATACCCCCAGCCTGACAAAGGGAATGCAGCAGAAAAGGGGTTATGAACATATAAAAGCAGAAACAGCAAAAATACCAGATGGTTAAATTGTGTTCTTCTCTCTGTGTGTGCGCTCACGCCGACTTGTGTATGTGAACTTTCCACGTACCTCAGTTTTTTTCTCCAACATGAGCCATTAGGGCTGCAAAAACATCACTAAAACGTGAATTCTTTCTCTTTTTTTGTTATCACCTGTGATTATGTGTTTTATGTTTATTTAATTTACGAGTTCTTGTATAGTTAAGTGTAACTAGACTTCTATGGGACGTAAATTATTGTTTTGTATACAGATCTGTACAAAGCGTGTAGATGTAAACACTTGATTAAAAAGGAGATCTCAACTGTGTTGTTATGGATGTACTTCAACGTATTTGTTAAAAAAGATAATAAAGCAAAGTATTTTAGCTGTTTGGGAGTTTTTGTTTGCCAACAAATAGTTGGATTCAATTCAGTTTTATTTATATGGAGTCAGATGATAACAACAGTTGCCTCAAGGCGAAAGGCCCTAGAATAGCCCCAAGTTTGGCCAGGTGACGCTCAAATGGAAGGAGTAATAAGGGGATTATTTAATTATTTATTAATTTATTTATTTATGATCCTCTACCTAATCACATGAGCCAAGGTGTGAAAACGGGTGTGGGTCACAACCAGCCAGGGTTTCGGGTGAGCTCCTTGTGAAACCTAGCCCCACCCTATCATGTGATTTCCTGAGGTCAGATGGCCCAGGGTGTGAGCCCACCCTAGGTTTCACAAGGCGCTCATGGATGGTGCTTTTTTTTTGTTGGTTTAAAGATAATGAATAAAACAGTACTCTACAGACATCTTAAACCACCCTTCAAGTTTATATATTTTGTTATATAAATAAATACGGTATATAAGACAAAAACTGAGTTTATATGATACTAAGGAGCTTGAAAGTCAGTCCACCTTTATTATTCATCACAGCCTGAAGTCTCTTAGTCAAGCTTTTGTGTACTTTCTGTAAGGATGTATTCAGGAACAGTTCTTTGGATGTTGGTTGCCTTTTTTTCCAGTCTCTGTTAAGATGTTTCAGTAATGTTGAGGTCTGGGCTCTGGGAGGCCAATCCGTGACTGAAGTCCTGTGATGCTTTTACTGCATTAGCAGTTTGTCATAGTGAAACATGAAGCCACTGCTGATCAGACATTTGCGTACTGGATCAACTACTGATGGTACTTTCCTGAATTCCATACTTACAGTATGTTTGCAACACTAATGAGTATTGGTCCTGATTTTCAGTCCAGTTCCTGTGTGATGTGACATACGCCAGTCTCTCTCCCTTTCCCCTTCCTTAAGAATAGATACAGCCATCCTTGCATTGAGACTGTTTCTGATGAGGCTTCTGTGAGCAGTAGATGGATCTCTCAGGTGATCTAATCTTCCTATTTCTTAAGGACATGACTTACAGATACTGTTCATCTGCTGTAGCTCTTTAACCCTTCAACTTCTTTTGTTTTCCATCTCTCAATTTTCTCATTTATTTAAGGTCACACTGCACAGCAAATGCAAAGCCAACACTGTTATATAATGGAGCTGAATCTGTAATGCAGTTTGATTTAAGCCAATCTAAATGATTAAATGAATACAGTAGCCATAAAAATGTCAAGCAGAAAATTATAATTATGAAGCCATTTTCTCTTAATGCTGAGGTTAGAGGTTAGAAACCACCAGGGAGCAGAGCACAGCTCCCAGCAGAGTGGCAAGTAAATTCGTATCTGCTGATGATGAGTAAAGAAATGATGGAGGAGATCGTGGATGAAGACCTGGAAGTGTGTTGACAGCTGTGGTTGGCTCCTTTTATATAGCAGAGTGAGGTTGTGTTTGCACATTACTATAAAACCATGTTCACTATATAGCTTAGCTGCAGACATTAACATTATTTTTTAGCTGCTTTAGCCGTTATTCCAGACATTATTCCAAGATCCTCAACACTAGCTTTGTAGTCCAACCATATAAAGACAATAAATAAATAGTTGTGTTTGTAACATCTCATGAATATAAATCACTCCACATTACTTTAAAAATCATTGTAAACTAAATTGGAATAAATTAGTGTTTACAGATAGTTTTGTCTCAGCTGTTCGTACACAGTGTTTGAGTTCTCTTCAGAGATTTCCACTGTCTCAGATGTGATGAACAATCAATACCTGTACTTCTTTTGTAAGCATTTTGTTAGACCAGGTTTCCCTCATTTAAAAAATAATCTCTGATATGATGTTTAAGATATAGAAATGCTTATTATGGGATCACTCGATGTCATTGAAAAGAGAGATGCACACAGGTAACGTGCAGGTCATCCAGTAACGAGGTTTATCTTCTCACCTCCAGTTTTCTTTGTGACACTCTCCATGTACTGTCCAAATAAGGGTGCGCACGGTTCTGCATGATCTTCTAAATTAGAAAGAGCAATTCACAACAACACTCATCACAAACCAAACATGGCTCCACTGAGCATGAAACTATCACTGGAATTTACCGATAATCTAAAGTGAGAAGCAGGCCAGACTCACATTTGGGAATAACTAATTTTGTCTCAGTTTGAACCTTGTGATTAAACCTCTTGGCTTATTAGACAATAATTACTGATAAAGTAAAGAACTACAGCATCTCTTGTATGAATCAAACAATGTTAATTCAGCTTAATTATCCTCTTAATTTTGCCGAATCTCAGTGGTGGTATCATGGATAGAAATGACTCCAAATCTAAAAATAGAGAATTTAACCAGAGAAGTACACAAGCAGACACTGTTGACTTAATTTCTTTATCTGCAGCTGGACTTTAGTCTGAATTACACTGAAACTGGCAATTTTATTTACTTTTACTATTTTTTAAAAGCTATTAGGCTGCTTTGTGGGCCATTTAATACTAAACTAAGATACTTTCAGTGTGAATCACTTGCAGAAACACAGGCTGGATTTAACGTGGCCTGCAGAACTTTAAAGTCCCTGTCTCAAAGTCAGTCTAAACATGCTAACAGATCTTTGTTTTTTCCCTCCAGTTCTCATTACTTTGATGTAATTATAGAAATATTAAAGAAGCAGGCAATCTTTGTTATTTTAGTTCTATAATTACATAACATTGTCAACATTAAAAATAAATAAGATAATAAAGCACTTTTGATGTCTGCCTTTTTATTTTCCCAGCAGCACTCAGGTTGGTTCTCAGTCACATTTACATAATAGACTTTAAGGTCTTCAGGCAGCATCAGCAGCTTGACACTCATCTGAGGAAGGAAGATTTGAAAGGTGGTCAGTGCACAACATCCATCTTGATTGCATTAACAATTTTATGTAAGACATTGTATTTATTTGTATTTATATATTTTTTAAATTTTACTTAAGCAGTACCACTTTTGGGAAGGATGAAAATATTTTCAGGAAGGACGCCAGTCTGCAAGGAGAACTGCTTGAATTTCTCCTGCACCTCAGCGCTGAGGTCCACACTGCGCCCTGTGAAAACACTAATGTTTCAGCTAAACCTTTCAAAACGGATTCGTCAGAGTGTGAAATTATGACTAAATAGGACTTTACCGTATATTTTGTTAACAAAAAAAGGTTTCATTCCCCTTGGTGTTGATGGAGTAAGTCAGGGTGTATTCATCATACTTCACATCAACAATGAGCAACTAGCTCAAGTGCCCAAAGCCTGACAAAGAGATATAATTGAATAGATGAAAATACTAAAAGGTTAAACCAATAATATCTTTCTCTCTGTGTGGGTGCACTCACTCCGACTTATGTGTCTGAACTTTCCAGGCACATCGGTCTTATTGGTCACTTTTTCCATTTTCCGACATGTGCCATTATAGCTGAAAAGACATGACAGAAACATGATTGATCTTCATTTTAAATGATTTATTTATATGTAAACGCCCCTTCTCTCTGCCTGTACACTCACACTTACACACTGGTGTATGACAAATCCAAATTCCCATTGGGTAGTGGGGTAATCACATACGTGCCCACTTTCATTCTGTCTTTATGATTGATAATCCCCTCAGCATTCGTGGCAAGTCCAATGTGATGCCACTTACCAGCAATCTGAGGGCACACACGAGGAAAGCAGCAGGAAATTATGCAGAAACACAAGAACAGCTTTATAAAAAGCATTGTTTTAAAACTCCTTACTTAAGACTACCTGATGAACTTTACATAATTACATATTAATTATTACACTGGCATTTGTAACCAGTTCTGCATTGAAACAGTTTAGAAACTCTTGTGTTGTTTTTACAGTGTGCTCTGAGTCACTATTTATTTGAAATGTAAAGTGCTGTTCAGTTTTGCGGTGACTACTGAAGGTGGCTGCAGTAAAGGCCTAGCAGAGAATCTGAAGGGAGGAAACACGGCATTGGATTCTGTAGTTCAGAATTTCACCCAAGCAATATAATCAGTTGTTAAAAAAATGCCACATTATGTGCAAAAATTGCTGTAATTAATGATTAGTTAATTAATAGAGTTGTTTACACATTTGCCTAACAAGTGGAAGCTCACCAGCTGAATCTCAGGAGGAGATAAAAAAATCTCTTTGGGGTTGTGTCAGAAATGGTATCAGGCCTAAAAATCCATCAAACATGAGGCCCCGTGAGTAACGGTGCAGCTGAATGTAGCCAGCAAGCAGTTAAAGCAATTATTTTGTTAAATCCCTTCAATTAAAGCTCAAATTCTGCAGTTCAAAGATGTCTTGATTGTTTGACTTTGTACAGAGACACAGGTACAACAAAGTTCATTGTCCAAATACTTATGGGAGAAACACTTATAGTATATTACACAATATAATCTGATGAACTTGAAAATGTACTGAAGCACGCCTTCCTGCAACCCTAAGTTGGACATGTGGTTATGAAAATAGATGGGTGGTAAATAAAAATGATTATCGATGACTCTTACTGCCTGTAAGTCAAAATCTGTCTGAGGTAGGATTTCAGAAGAAGAAACCATGAGGGAGCACAGCACCACTTCCAGAAGGGTGAGAAGTGAAGCCATGGCTGCTGATGAGTGAAATGATGATGGAGGAGAACACAGATGAAGATCTGGAAGTTGCTGCCTCTTTATATAGTAGACACTGAAATTACCTTTTCCCTCCCAGCCAGCACGGACACACACACTAAAAAAACACTTACACAAACCCCCGGTTCTGGGATGGATTCAAAAACATGTCAATTCGGTAAACAAATGGACGATTTTGCAACCTCAAAGTTTAATCCTACAAGGGCAGAATTATGTCCACTGTGTGAGAGGTAAACGTAAGACAGTTAGCAAGAGAAACATTCAAAGAAATAATTTAAATAACACAAACTTAGTAGTTGGGGTGTAGATCATAAGATATCAGCGATGTGACGATTAAATTTAATTAAAAAACAAACAAACAAAAAACCCCAATAAAAAAGGCTTTTTGCTCCAAAAGGATAAACAAAGCAGGTTCAGATTAACCTGTCGGCACCTGCTGGCATGCAGAGTAACACGTAACAAAAATACATGCCCACACGACAGACGTGGTAACCTGAAATTGTTTCACTGGAAACTGTTGTTTCTCTTTTATAGGTTTAAACTTATAACTTTTGTTTCTTCATTTGTTTGCAAGCTTTTTGAAATCCTCACTTAAACCCAAACAGCTTATTATCTGTGCAGACTTTAGTTCCCTCAGAGTAAACAAGAGAGCTTTGATCACAATGATTTTTTTTCAAATTTCATTCACTAGCAATTTTTTCAATGTCACATGATCTCAATCAGCAGATTGAACATGATAGTAAAGCACTAGTTAACACATGAAATAGATATTGGTCACTCATATCAACTGAAAGAGTGCAAGACAAGTAAATGCACTATAAAAGCAGGAGAAGGCTTATTAAAAAGGTCTGGAAATGAAAATGTTTCATTATTTGCTGTTTCATAGATCATTGTCAGCCCTGTTGTTGTTTCTAAAAGCACTTTAAAAATAAAGTGGCATGGTATGGTAAAATTGAACTTGGTGTTTTGCCAATGTGAACAAAAAGTCCTTAATTTTAGCATAAAAGCTTCAGTTAACCTTGTATTAATGCCAGAACAACTAGATTACTAAATTCCATCCAAGAGTATGTGCTGTGTGGTTAACTTTGTAACCTTTTGTACACAGTGGACAGTGGTGCCAATCCACCTGTTAGCTAGTTTATGATACTGGTTAGGGACGTGATCTGTGAGGATAAGGAGCATTTGGTTCTTTAAGGACACATCAGGTACTTGTAAGAAACTTTCTTTCAGTTTCTTTTCTCCACTGTGCAGTTTAAAACCATGACACCATCATGTAAAGACTCCTCCCCACATCCGTTGCTTGCCAGTATAAATAGACCTTTGGTCCTGGAAAACAATATAAAAGTTATGTTGTCCAAGAAATGCATTTTATCTCACTAGTAAATGAAAGAAAATCTCTATATTTTTTTTTTTATCTGTCTGCCCGTCTGATCAGCAGTTCATCTGATCTACTTCAGACTTGGTCGGTGTTTCGTTTGGGACTAGTCCTGTGTGCTGTGTTCAGTAGGCTATTTGGATGAGGTGCTGTTTAATTGTGTCTTTCTTCTCCCAATTGTAGACCCCTGTTGCTTTGTCTGGCCTAAATGAGAGTTGAACGTTGGATTTGCTGCTGCTCTTTTAATATAAGGGCTGCACTTTTTGTTTTCTCCTACATAGATGCAAGGGAAACACTGTTTTTAGATGCAAATTCAGCAGACAGGCACTGGCACTAACAGACACTACCCTCTAAGCTTGCGCTTGTGCGCAATCACGCACTGCTGATGTAGCCGGTCTGGCCTTAAACTCCGTTTGCCATTAGTTCTCTGCGTTGTGTTGTGTAAATAACCAGAGGATTCAGCTCTCTCTTTGCCAGCTGGGGCAGATTTATTCTCCCAGAACTCTCCTCAGCGGGACCTCTAGGCGACTGTTTAAAATAAAAATAAAACAATACAGCGACTTCACTTTACTGGACTTCTGCATGAACACCTCTCCTCAGCGGGACCTCTAGGCGACTGAGGAAAATAGCGCGCAGCTACAGGAAGTGACTTTGTGGGAAGTCAAAGGTCACACAAACAAAATAAAAGCTCCCAAAATATAAATACAGAAAATAAACATATATATAAATAAACACATATACATAACCAATACTGACAATCCAAAATAACACTGCAGGATGGATCTTTGGTGAAATATAAATTATTTTTTAAAACACCCGTTACATCCGCTTGGCCTCAAATTAACT
>JAAECL010039482.1:0-24675 GCA_015708405.1 Sarotherodon lohbergeri | reverse complement strand
TACGTTGGGTTCGTGTCAGGCTCGTAGCCGAAAACTAGCTTTACTTTGTTGTCTGGGTCAACTTTGTTAGCGAGAGACAGAGAGAGGCGTTGAAAGGCTGCTCCAACGGAACTTATTGTTTCGGAGAAAAACACGAACACAGTGTACAGTCGAGTCTTAATAGCTTACTTACAACTGGGCTCATCAGGCACTCTTTTTGGCTGCAGTAGTTATTATTATATTTACATGCTTCCATCTCCCGTTTCTGGTCGGTGACAACTCGTACTTTTCCTTTTTCTCCCTCCCTCACTCTCACAGACACATAACCGGTATGGCAGTCCATTCTCCCTGCAGCACGGACTACACTGCCCATGAGGCCACATTCTTTAGGGCTATGCCTGTAACACTGTGCCTATTGCCTTCATATTAAATATTTTTTGTGAATAATTTTTTAAAATATTTCTTCACGTCATTATGTGGGCCGCAAGTAGAGGTGACATGGGCCGTGAGATTGAGACACAGACATTAGAGCCTCTTAATGCGTGTTTTGTTTGGGTTTCCACCGGCGTGGAAATAAAATAGAGAGGGCATAGCCTAAACAGGAAAACACCGCCGTGTAATCCATTAATTTCAACAAAGTAACTGTATTCTAAACACCACCTTTTTAAACGGTAACTGTAACGGAATACAGTTACCCATATTTTGTATTTTAAATACGTAACGGTGGTACATGTATTCCGTTACTCCCCAACACTGGTTGTAGCTGTGTTCAGCTTACCGCATCAGTATCAGTTACACGGAAGTAGCTGTCTATGTAAGTAATCAGGGCGCTACAGCTTTAAGCAGCTGCCTGCGCTCCCACGGACGGCAATCACTTTCTGGCAAACGATCACTTTTTGGCACAACACCTGGAGCTAAGGGGGAAAAACAATCGCATGAGTGCTGCTGTTTGGCTGAGGAAGAATAAAGTAGTCGTGGTAAGCCAATCACATGACCACTTCAAGATGACGTGCTAAGAGGGCAACTAAAACACAGAGTCATGATAAACAATATATATGCGGTGTTTTTCCTGAATACTTTCGTCATGTTTACTGTCTAAGGATAGTGCTAGCAAGCACTCTCTGCTTATGACCAAAACATAAAAAACAAAACAAAAAACAGCCCGTTCGTGTTGGTGGAAAAATGCATCATGTCGACCAATCAAAAAATGATATGGCAACATGACATTTGGATGTTTAGGAAGAGGGGGAAGTTTTAGGAGTGACGGCGACAGAGAGAGAGAGAGAGAAAGAAAGACAACAGAGAGAGAGAGAGTTTTGAGATGTGAGAGATTTGTGACGTTTAGCATGTTTGGAGTGTGTATTTTTTAATGTGTTGTCTTGTGTAGTTAGTGTGTAGTGTTGTGGATAGTTTTGTGTTGTGTGTCAGAACAATGAGGCAACTGCTGTCTCCAGGTAGAGAACAGGAGTGATACGCCTGCTGCTGTCAGATCTGCAGGTATCAGGCTGTGATGTTTTCCTTTATAGTAGACAGATATTTTTGGAGTTGCACAAATAATTTGTGTGGCATCTTATTGAATGCAGAACACCTGATTGTTATGTAAATAGTTTGAAATGGTTATTAAAGAAAGGGTAAAAGGTAAATGGGTGCAAATAACTTTATTGTTTGCAAAACTTGTGCATATGATTTGAAAATTGACAATTTATATTTGCATTTAAAGTTATGAAATATGATTCATTAAACATGTTTGTGGTTGTTACAGTACAATTTAAACTCTTTCTACACTGATTTTACATTTTTTGTCTGATTTTAGATTAATTGTGTTAATACTGTGGCATGAAAAGGAATCTTAACAAAGAAACTCTATAGAGAGATTGAGCTTGCTGTTCAACCCCAAGCTGGTAGAGGGAGCTCTTTATTAAAAACACTTGCTGGTGCTACAATGTGCTTCAAGGGTCAATAACAGCATAACAGAACTCACTTATGGTACTGCATCTTTTCTATGAAACAATAACTGTCAGTGACTTTGTACCATAGTATAAACGCAACATTAAAGATAACAGTTAAAAGTAACATAACCATAAACAATAAAACAAGAACATCTAAACAGCAGCACATGTCCCAAGGCATGATGGGAGAGAACTAGCTGCTCTGCCAACATGCCACAATACAGTATGTTTAAAATGAAAACATAGCTGTAAATTCAGACACGTGAGGTTGTGCTGATGATACCAAACAAGGATTGTACTGACTGTATTGACTTGTTGTGGACGCGGTCTCTTCCATTTCACTCTAATTAACAGAGAATTCAGTGACATTAAGGGAAGAATATGCAGTGCCACACTATCAGATGCCAGTGACCGTTGGGCTCAGTGATGAGTCAGGTGAGCTAGATTCATGGCTGAATCAAGACATAAATTCCTCTGCTGTGTTCAGTGAGGGAAAGACAGTGGGGAAAAACGGAGTTGCAAATGTGAAGTTCATATTAACACACAGGTTTTGTTTCTAGGCAGTTCTGTGGATGCAGGCTCTGGGTGGAGCCAGGAGCTCAACAGATTTACGATGATAATGAAACTGATTTCATTCCCCAAGACAGGGTGGCAGGGCTGGAGCAACTCGAGAGGACAATTTTTGATGTTTTCTGAGAAATGATGTCCCTAATCTTTTCTTTTAATTTCCTAGTTCCGGTGAATTGACACATGGGAGTGTATCAAAAGGGGGGAATTCGAGTTTTAACATGAAACAATGGTTTCTATGATCATTTTTATGACTTTATTAGTGTGCTCAATAATTTAGGTATGGTAAAACTTAAGATTATAATGACCCAGAAGTTCCCAGAACCCCACATTTTTTCTAGAGAACCAGTGAGAACCGTACTTAAGCTTTAATGATCAAAATAAACTGAATCGTGTTTAGAAGATAAAATGCCTGTGTTCGTTTAGTGCGATCACATGAGGAGGCAGCCTGATGGTCTAGAAGACTCAGCATCTGACCGACTGAGTGGGGACGACAGCTGATTGAGCACTGACTCGACCACAGGACCCCACCCCAGTTAAGAGGGAAAAGCTGAAAGGCTGAGTATCACACTGGAGGGGAACCTGTGGGACAGCAGGCTGAATGAAACATGCTTTTGTTCAAACGTTTGAAAGTAGGGAAAAATGTTAGGATGTTAGATTTCTCTTACCAAAATAAGCGGTTATAATTATTTTCATACACACATTGCAAATGTGCTCATAATGAGTTGGCACTCAGTCTTCTAAAGTTCAAAAGCTTCGTTCGGCGCGACTGTCCGGACTGATATATTGTAAGAAATGACTTAGAGTGCAGAGGGGTCATTGCAAACACGCTTACACACATAGATAATAATTAGAATAATTCTCAAGGTCAGAGAGTCCTGAAAATGATGTTCTAAACCAACTTTGAATCATTAGAAGAACAATGGATAATAACATTAGATTATCAAGGCTAGGCAGAGAGGTGTTTTGCTTTGCTGTTTCGTACAGGGGAAGGAGCAGACACCAGACGAGGTCAAGGAGATATCAGGATCCTTCGTAGCAGACACAGAGACTGCCAAGACAGCAATTGGGGTCAAGGGTCATGCCGTTTGGGGTCCTGCTAGTCATCTCCAGAGGATCCCAGAACTGCAGCAATAACCATAAAGGGGTTGGCGGAAATCCAGAAGCACCAGACCAAGGAGGTCCGAATGGCTCTGCCAAAAAAAAGGGGGACATGGCTGTGACCCCAAAAGAAACATAGATCCCGGCTTGGGGCAGAATAAATTCCCTGATCTATGCAACGAACCAAAGGGTAGTCGACCCCTGAGGTTGAAGCAAGAAGAGGAGAAGAGCGCAGAGAATTGCCCGTCCTGGAAAATTAGTTGTTTAACTGTAAAGAAGGTCAAAAGCCCCTCAGACAGAGGTTCTAGTCTGAGCACAAAGGCAGAAGCAGGAAAACAACCAGAATGGGGATTGGGGAAGCTAGAAAAATAATGAGAGGTCTGAACGCGTGCTCGTACGTGCACAAGGTGTCAGTCCTGGAGGTCGCTGATAGGGTTGTTGGGGGGCATACCCCCCCCCCACGGAGGAACCATTCATAAAAGCAGATAAGAGGGGACCATTTCTAGTGGAAAGTTACTGAGACACTGTTGTTTAGACTAGAATGAGAGAGCTTCTGTAATAAAACTGTTAGGGGCACACCACCATTTTGAGATCCGTGGCAACGTGTCATGCAGGATGCATCTCCCTTCTAGAAGTAATAAAGTGTTAAATGGTCTACTAAGCAGTGTTTTGTCTTCCATCGGATGCCTCTGAGGAATCAAAAGAACTCGGTGAAGTGTTGATATTTACAGTACTTCTTGGGATATATGCTTATTTGTAGTATAGGCTATACAGTACATAAAATCAAAAATATTTTTTAATGTAACTGAAATATTTAGTTATTTGGGCTAATGCCAAAAAGAATGTTAGACTATGTTATATTAAACATGCAATTTATTGCAAAAATTTAACTATATATGGCATGTATTAGAAAATGTAGCAGCTGCAAATGTGTAAAGAAATGGCTTTGACTTTGGCACCCTATCTGATCTCCATGCCATCCTCATGCCACCCCAAAAATTTTTCTCTAGATCCGCCCCTGGTTATATGGAAGTCCTGCACGGATGTCATGGTTGGAGATAGAAAAGTCTTGCTGCAAGTGTCCGTGGTATCCCTGAAAATGAGATGAAAACCTAGCCCCCTTTTTGTTCCAATATATAGCTATCGCTTTAAAAACACACCCAGTAGGAGGAGACAGAGCATGTGTGGTGCGGCCGGAGGTCGGAAGTGTCAATTTTGGAAGAGTGAACACCTTGTGCATGAACGTGCATGTGCGCGTGCACGTACATGCACAAGGTGTCAGTCCCGGAGGTCCCTAATGGGGGTGTGGGGGGGCATAACCCCCCAGGAAGGGACCATTCATATACTACTTGTAGTTTTTCATTTTGTGAATAATTTGAAAATCTTAGTTCAAACAGCTGTGAAACCTGTTTGCCCACAATGGGGATGTTGAATTCTATAAGATTCAGCCATGAATATGTTTGTCTGTGTCTTAGTTCAATAATTACAGCTATCTTTATGAAGTTATAGTATTACCAACACCACATGACCCAAAGCTACACCTATCGACAACATTCTGGCCCCTAATTATTACATTATTACAGTAATAATTACACATCTGACACCATAACTCAAGACAAACACTACATCACATCACATCACATCACAACTTATCACATCACAGACACCCAGTGAGGCAACATAACATACTCAGAAGTGCACCAAAGTTAATTCCTCTTTTCTTCTGTCTGCACATGGTCAGGCAATCATAGGCCAGAAGTTACCAGGAATTAGCCTAAATATAGACAATCTATGATGTACATCTCATAGAGTTAAAGTCAATTCAAAGTTAGTTATGTCATGCTGTGTCAAAAATGTCGTCATCATGGGTCAGAGGCCTCCTGAAGAAGGCATATCTTTGTGACGGGTCTGCACACATGGCTGGTTGGGGTCTTAACCCAGACCTGACTTACAAGCCCCCTTTTCTCTGGCACAGATCCTGTGACTCTACCAACAATCCAGGAACCGCGAGGTGCAGAATCATCCACTATGAGGATCATATCTCCAGGAACAAAGGTTTAATTCTTCCCCATTTCTGGCGATGCTGAAGTTTTGGCAAGTATTCCTTAATCCATCTTTTCCAAAACAGGTCAGACAAATATTGGACCTGTCTCCATCGTTTACGTGTGTAGAGATCATCTGTCTGGAATGGACCAGGTGGCAAACACAGGTTGGACTTGAGAAAGAGGAGGTGGTTTGGTGTCAAGCCTTCCAAATCATTTGGATCAGTGGATTACAGCATAATGGGTCTACTGTTGAGGATTCACTCCACTTCACAAAGAGCAGTTTTGGAGTAGAGATGGGACGATACCACTTTTTTATGTCCGATACCAATATCATAAATTTGGATATCTGCCGATACCGATATGAATCCGATATAGTGTATTTTTTAATCAACAAAACTGTTTTTAATATCTTGCTGCAAGTTCATCCTCACGTTTTAAAAAACAAAACACTAAAGCTATTCTGTATGCAAAAAATACTCTGCACCCAAAATTTTTCATAGTTCAGCAGTACTGATCAATCTAATAAACTTAAACCTACACCATCCTCCCTATTCCAGTATTTTAAAGAGTACTTAGCGGAAATATTAAACAACCTAACTAATAGGGTTGCCAACTCCCAGCAAAAAAACATAAAAGGAAACCACCCCCCACCCTCTGCCTCGTCATGACGTAATCAACTTTAATTTAATGTATGTGTAAAACAAATGCACAGAAATCAATTATTTTTCTACAATAATTAAATAGATTCAACATCTTTCTTCAACAGAATTGCAGACTGCACAGATGGTACCTTCCCAAAGGAAAAAGTACTATAGCTTACTAGGGTACATATTAGACTTAATAGTAACTATATGCAGTAATGGACCTCTATACATTTTACATCAGATGAAAACCTTGGGTGTAAGATTCAGATAATTATTTATTAAAAGCTAGACATTTTAAATGACAATTGATGTGCACAGAATAATAAAAAATGTACAGAATACAACAGGGTCTGCCGTGCATATTCACACAGATGCAGACTGGAAATGTGTCTTGTTCTTCCTGCGATGCAAAAACAATGTCTTGAACCTCAAAATGCAACCCATCACCCTGATGAGACAAGTCCCGGATGAAGTACAATGGATCAAAAGGGTCAGAGGATGATAATCATCATGTGCTTGTGAGCAGTGTTGGGAAGGTTACTTTTAAAATGTATTCCACTACAGATTACAGAATACATGTCCCAAAACGTATTTTTTTAACGTATTCCGTTACGTCAATGAGAGTAACGCATTCTGAATACTTTGGATTACTAAATAAAATATCATGCTTTTTTACAACTACATGATTGTACTATTGATTTATTACTATTACTGAAGGTTATTTGCCATACCAATAGTAACTAGATTTTAAAATCTTAATATAAAATGAGTAACAGTAGGGTGGACCTTAGGTAAGGCTGCACTTTTGCAGCGATCTCATATAGAAAACTATTCCGCGCGTATATAAAACAGGTCCACAGCTCCGAACTGTAGTAAAGGGACCTCTGGCTAATATGTCGGGTTCCGTGTTGGGCTTGTAGCCGAAAACTAGCTTCACTTTGTTTTCTGGGTCAACTTTGTTAGTGAGAGACAGAGAAGCGTTGAAAGGCTGCTCCAACGGAACTTATTGTTTCGGAGGAAAACACGAACACAGTGTACAGTCGAGTCTTAATAGATTATTTACGACTGGGCTTGTCAGGCACTCTTTTCAGCTGCAGTGGTTATTATTATATTTACATGCTTCCAGCTCCCGTTTCAGCTCGTACTTTTACACTCTCCTTTTTCTGCCTCCCTCGCGCTCACAGACACATAACCGGTATGGCAGTCCATTCTCCCTGCAGCACGGACTACGCTGCCCATGAGGCTAATTTCTTTAGGGCGATGCCTGTAACACTCTCTTATTGCCTTCATATTAAATCATTTTTAAAAATATTTCTTCACGTCATTATGAGACGCGAGATTGAGACAGACATTAGAGCCTCTTAATGTGTGTTTTGTTTAGGTTTCCACTGGCGTGGAATTACCAAAAATAGAGAGAGCATAGCCTAACATATGAAACAGAATAAGACCGCCATGTAATCCCTTTATTTCAACAAAGTAACTGTATTCTGAATACCACCTTTTTGAACGGTAACTGTAACGGAATACAGTTACTCATATTTTGTATTTTAAATACGTAACGGCGGTACATGTATTCCGTTACTCCCCAACACTGCTTGTGAGACATCGATGCCAGCAATTGGCACCTTGACTTCAGGATCTTCATGTGGAACTTCTTGACCCGATATCCACTCAGTGTAACGTAGAAAAGTCTGTAGCTTCATACCTCTGGAAGCAAGGTCAGCAGGGTTATGCGTTATGTTCACATAACTCCATTGGGAGGAGAAGCCTTGAGGACAAAAACACGGAACCTGGAAGTCTCCTTATTTATATATTTCAACACTGCGGTGCTGTCTGTCCAACATACTGAGTTTAGGAGAGGTAGTCTTAGCTCCCTCCTCCACATTCTAGCCATGCGAACTGCTATCACTGCTGCTGTCAATTCCATGCAGGGGATTGTGACTGGTTTCAGCGCCATGCCCCTTCTCACTTGCATCTGCAAAGTGGTGCAACTGCGCAGTGGTGGCCTCTCCAAAATCAGGAGGTTTTAAACATCATCTGATGCTGTTGTTGTCTAACAGATGCAGTTCTGATGCAGTTCTGATGCTATACCATCAGCAACTGATGGTATCCCCCTCTATCCCCCTCTGGCACAGATCTTGAAGGATCCTCTTGGCTGTGAAGATGACAGGAGCAAGGAACCCCAGAGGGTCTTAGAAGGTGGAACCGTGGATGCTGAGTGGTGTGTGGTTTTGTCCACATTCAGTGACAGGTTGTTCTCGCTGCACCAGAACGCCAGCTACTGAACCTCATCTCTGTACGCTGACTCGTCATTGCTGCTGATGAGACCAACCACGGTTGTGTCGGCAGCGAACTTGATGATGTGGTTAGAGCTGTGTTGGGTGGTGCAGTTGTGTGTCAGGAGAGTGAAAAACAGCCATGAGGAGTTCCTGTGCTCAGCCTGATGGTGCTGGAGATGTTGTCACCAATTCGGACGGACAGAGGCCTTTCTGACAGGAAATCTAGTATCCAGTTGCAGAGAGAGGTGCTCAGCCCCAACTTGCTGAGTTTGTCAAACAGTTTTGGGGGGATAATGGTGTTGAATGCTGAGCTAAAGTCTATAAACAGCATTCTGACATAGGTGTCTTTTTTCTCTTGTCTTGAAAAGGGAGAGGTGAAGTGCAGTGGAAATGGAATCCTCGGTCGACCTTTTTGGCCGGTATGCAAACTGCAGCGGGTCCAGTTGTTGGGTCTGTGTTTCCACAAGCCCCGCTGGTTTAGAGACTTATTCATCATGAAGAAAACAAGACAGTCAGCGATCGATCGATTTACTTGCAAGGGACGCCTCGTTGGTGTCTACCACACAATGACCCCAAATCCGGCCTCCTCTTGCTGCCTTTTATTGGGAAAACAGTTCACACAGAACACATCACAGCAAAACAACGCCCACATGGTTCTAAGACAAGGCATTGTATGTATATGTGTGAACATCTGTGTGTCATGTGAGAATGTGTGTGTGTGTGTGTGTGTGTGTGTGTGTGACCTCCTGCTGGGCAGGAAGCTTACATCAAAAAGACCTTCACAAGGATGTGTCTGTAATAAAAGACTACAGGCCCCCACCCAGAACCTCGAGAATCTGGGGAGGGGGACGAAAGGAAATTCCTTTCATCACAGAGTTAAAACAATGTAGAGATGGTAAGCATAAAAAATGACAACATTTAACAATTCACTCTAACACCAGTGAGCAAGGGAGGTTGCTCTTCACATGTGCCATGACAAACCTTCCGAAGCACTTCATGATGATGGGGTCATGGTGATGGGACGGTAGTCACTCAGGCAGGAGGATTTCTTTGGCACTGGGATAACGGTGGTCAACTTGAAGCATGCTGGGATGATCATCTGGCTCAGCGATGATTTGAAAATGTCTGTGAAGACATCGGCCAGCTGCTCAGTAAACTCTCTTAGCACCCGACCTAGGATGTTGTCTGGTCCAGCAGCTTTCCGTGAGTTGACCTTGGTGATAGATCTCCCTACATTGGCTGCAGGCAGAGAGATGGTCTGGTCGGTGGTGGGGGGCGTGGCTTTCTTTGCTTGTTTGTTGTTCAGTGCATCAAACTGTGCGTAGAATTCAGTTCACCTCCTCAGGAAGTGTGGTATCTCCGCCCGTCGCGAGCAAAAGGGCACGCCTGCCAGTAACGGTAGGAGTACTGGTGGGCGGGCTCGGTCAAGAAAAATCTCCTCCATGATTAATGCTCCCAGCTAAAGTTTTCGTCCACTCAGAGTGCCATTCCCTGTCTGTTTTAATCGACTCTGGAGCCGAACAGAACTTTTTTGACTCAGAATTAGCTCAGCAGCTCTGTCTGAATCTGGACCCTTTGCTTCATGCCCTGCTTGTCACCGCCTTGTCTGGACAGCATCTCCCTAACATCACGCAGGCTTCCGAACCTGTAACACTCTGTCAGGCAACCATTCGGAAGAGATTTGTTTCTTTGTTTTCCGAGCCACTCAAACGCTGCTAGTTCTGGGGCATCCCTGGCTTCAACAACACAACCCACATATCAATTGGCAGAAAAGATGCATTACTGGGTAGGGGGAGGAGTGCCACGTGACTTGCCTAAAAGCTGCCTCAACCTCCAGTCGGGTGGCCTCTCCATCGGAGCCGCCAGTGTCCTCCGACTTAGCCAACGTTCCCTCGGTTTATCACGACCTTGCTGAGGTTATTCGGAAAGACCACGCACAGTCACTACCTCTGCACAGTCCTTACGACTGTGCTATTGACCTGCTCCCCAGAGCTCCGTTGCCAACCAGCCATCTCTATAGCCTCTCTCTCCCCAAATGAGAGGCTATGGAGAAATACATCTCTGAATCTCTTTCTGCTGGCATCATTCACCCTTCCTCCTCTCCTGTCGCCGCTGGGTTTTTCTTTGTTGAAAAACAAAGACAAAACACTCCGACCGTGCATCGATTATCGCGGGCTGAACAAAATCACCATCAAGAACAAATACCCGCTGCCCCTCCTCACCTCCGCCTTTGAACTTCTTCAAGGAGTTACTATTTTGAGCAAGTTGGATTTGAGAAACGCTTACCATCTGGTCCGCATTAACAAAGGTGAGTGGAAAACTGCCTTCAACACTCATCTTGGGCATTTCGAGTACTTGGTTATGCCCTTCGGCTTAACCAACGCCCCAGCAGTTTTCCAGGCGCTAGTAAATGATGTACTTCAGGATTTTATTAACCAGTTTGTTTTTTGTCTACCTCGAAGACATTTTTTCAAAGTCCCAGTCAGAACATTAAACCCACGTCAGGCAGGTTCTACAACGCCTTCTAAAGAATCGACTGTTCATTAAGGGAGAAAAATGTGAATTCCACGTTTCCACAGTCGCCTTTCTAGGTTACATAATCGACCGAGGGAGCCTCCGTCCAGACCCAGCTAAAGTAAAAGCCGTTGTGGAGTGGCCAAAGCCTCCAAATCTACTCCAGTTGCAGCGGTTCCTCGGGTTTGCAAACTTTTACAGGAGGTTTATTCAGGACTTCAGTCGAGTTGCTTACCTCTCACTCAATTGGCCTCTCCAAAAGTTCCTTTTCAGTGGAACAACTCCGCCCAGTCCGCTTTTCAAGAACTGAAGAACCGGTTTTCTTCAGCACCCATCCTGGTCGAGCCTGACCTCACATTACCTTTCGTGGTCTAGGTCGACGCCTCCGACTCAGGTGTGGGGGCCGTGTTGTCGCAACAATGGGAAGGTAAGCTCAATCCATGTGCTTTCTTCTCCCGCCGTTTGACCCCAGCACAACGAAACTACGATGTCGGGGACCGAGAGCTGCTGGCGATTAAACTCACTTTGGAGGAGTGGCGGCACTGGTTGGAGGGCACGGCTCAACCCTTCGTCCTGCCAAAAGACTCAACGCCCGACAAGCAAGGTGGGCCCTGTTTTTCACTCTTTTCCATTTTACTATCACCTACAGACCCGGATCCCGGAACATCAAACCTGACACCCTGTCCCACCAAATTTCGGCCTCGGAAGAAAGGACTGTTCCTGCCCCCATTCTTCCTGCTACCTGCACTGTGGGCGCCATTGCCTGGGAGATTCAGAAAATAATTCGGGAAGCACAGGAGACAGAGCCTGACCCGGGAGGAGGGCCACCCCAGGGGCTGTTTGTTCCTCCTTCTGTCTGATCCCAGGTTCTGCAATGGGCCCATACAGCTCCCTTCACCTGCCACCCTGGAGTTCAGCGCACCATTAAGTTCCTCCAACGGTACTTTTGGTGGCCTTCTCTAACCGGAGACGTGCAGAACTGAGTATCCCCCTGTACTGTCTGCGCCCGAAACAAACCTTCTCATCAACTGCCTGCGGGACACCTTCATCCTCTGTCCACCCCCTCTAGACCCTGGTCTCACATCGCCCTGGACTTTGTAACAAGACTGCCTCCTTCAGTAGGTAACACTGTTATACTCACCATTATTGACCATTTTTCCAAGGCTGCTCACTTTGTTGTCCTACCCAAACTTCTCACGTCTTTAGAAACCGCATGTCTGCTTACCCACCACGTTTTCCGCCTGCATGGGATCCCGGAGGACATAGTCTCGGATTGAGGGCCGCAATTTACTTCCCGTGTCTGGAGAGAGTTCTGCACCTCCCTAGGGGCCAAGGTCAGTTTAACATCTGGATATCATCCACAGAGTAATGGCCAGTC
Organism: Sarotherodon lohbergeri; assembly: GCA_015708405.1. Classification (NCBI taxonomy): domain Eukaryota; kingdom Metazoa; phylum Chordata; class Actinopteri; order Cichliformes; family Cichlidae; genus Sarotherodon; species Sarotherodon lohbergeri. The sequence goes on along the minus strand of JAAECL010039482.1, from coordinate 12,219 downwards.
GGAGCGGGCTAACCAGGAGCCGGAAGCCGTGCTACGTTGTGTGGCATCCTCCAACCAAACCATCTGGAGTGAAGAGCTGCCTTGGATCGAGTATGCCCACAAAAGCCTGACCACCTCTGCCACTGGCTGGTCCCCTTTTGAAGCCTCTCTGGGTTTTCAGCCACCTCTGTTCCCCTCTGTTGAGGGTGAGCAGTCTGTGCCTTCGGTTCACGCCCATCTGCGCAGGTGTCGCCAGGTGTAGCGGGCCACCCAGGCAGCGTTGCTCCGCACCAAGGACCAAAACAAACAGATGGCAGATCGCCGCCGGACGCCAGCGCCTGACTACGCCGTGGGGCAAAAGGTATGGCTTTCCACACACAACAGTCCTGAAACGCTGAGACAGCCCCACTCGGTCAGATTCTGATGGTTTTTCTGGCAGGTTTTGTGTGTTTCAGCAGAGATGTGTATGTGGGCAGCAGAAGATGAAAACACAAGTTCTTTACTTCATGCTGGGTCGAATGCTGGAGCCACAGATAATCCATTTTACTGTCCAGGGAGCGAACGTTGGAGAGCAGTGCTAGCACTGGAAAGCTTTCTTCGCTTTTGTTTACGTGCGCAGTGTTTGCGTTTTGGCCAGCTGTGCTTCGCTGCCTCGGTAGGCGGCGAGGGAGTTAACAGACCCAGACTCCGAAGTTGGACTGTCGGCAGATTTGTCATGGACAGAGATAGGCAGTAACGCGTAACCCGTTACTGTAATCTGATTACTTTTTTCAAGTAACGAGCAAAGTAAGGCATTACTATTGCAAAAAAGGTAATTAGATTATTGTTACTTTCCCGTCAGCAGGCTGCATTACTGCGTTACTAAACTGTGATTTTGTTTGCGAGGGTGTCTCATGACAATGACGTAAGCAAGTGCGATGTTCGTTGGAACAGCTGTGTGCAGATCAAAAATGGATAATATAACGAGTGCGGGAGAGAGTATGACCGTGCAGTACTGACCTTACTTTGAGTTTGATTTCATAAAAAGTGACAAAAACTGCTGGTCTGTGGGTTGTCTATGATGGTTCTCACGATCCTTCACCTCTGCTTATCTAAGATTTTTCTTGACCTGTCACTTCTGGCCTTAACTAGAACTGTCCCTGTGGTCTTCTATTTCGTCACAATGTTCCTCACAGTGGAAACTGACAGCTGAAATCTCTGAGATAGCTTTTTGTATCCTTGCCCTAAACCATGATGTTGAACAATCTTTGTTTTCAGGTCATTTGAGAGTTGTTTTGAGGCTCCCATGTTGCCACTCTTCGGAGAAGATGCAAAGAGAACAAAAACTTGCAATTGGCCACCTTAAATACCCTTTCTCATGACTGGATTCACCTGTGTGTGTAGGTCAAGGGTCAATGAGCTTACCAAACAAATTTTATGTTCCAATAATTAGTGCTAAATGTATTGATATCAATAAAACAACAAGAGTGCCCAAATTTATGCACCTGTCTGTTTGTCTGCTATATGATATAATTAAATGAAATTGCTAATCCAAACAACCAGAGATTTATGAAGGAAAATCATGAAAATTATTAGAGGTACCCAAACTTTTGCATACCACTGTATATAGGCCTGCAAGGGAGTGGCTGGTTGAATCACAATTGTGAGATTGGAAATTGAGATATGTGTACCATGGGATCGATTTGGAGGAGACCTTAGAACCAATATAGCACATGTTGGGTGTAGGAGGTATAGAAGCTGAGTTATGAGTGAAAAAGGGATGCAATTTTGAGGACCCATAATGCATTGCAAAAATGACTAATGTTTTGTTTTGTTTTTTTATTTTCATTTTGTGTGTATGTGCACCCAAAATCAGCCAAAGCCCATTTATTGGTGTCGCCACTTGGGTTTCTTAATTCACAATTCTTGTATTACTTGTTTATTTAACAATTCACTTTTTATGTTTCTTTTCTTTTCTCTCCCTCTCGCTCTCTCTCTAGATACCTGTGGAACACCTGGACAAATCATCTATTTGTCCAGGTGTTCCACAGAGATCTAGTTTTGGATCTTTTTTATTCACTCTGTGCATAAAAAACAATATCCCTGTCACCCAAAACTGCAATACATTTTTATGCAGATAACTGGTTTATATCTGTCTGGCCTTTCCCCTGATCAGGTCATTCCATTTTGATGCATTTAAAAAGTTCTCTGATTACACATAAACTTATTTTAAACTCTGATAAAATTAAAAACATAACACTTACAAGGTCACCCAAAAGTATCTGGCCTACAGTCCATATTCAAATTGTTCATGAACATAAAATTGAAATTGTAGTTATTGTAGATGTTATAATAAAAAAAAAAAACTTCTACCATAGTTTTTGTCTGGAGTCTTTGCAGTGTGTAAACAAGAATAGCAATCTCTTTAAACTGAACACACAATGAAACTAACCTGTACAAAGCCTTCTACTGTATTACTTTATAACATAAAGAAGAAACACATAGATGTCTATATGTTCACAAGGTATGGGATGAGTTATGGGGAAATTTATGAGCAACAAAAACAAAAACATAGTATCCATGGTGTAAAATTGCAACATAAATGTTTTTCCATTGGAACTTAAAATAATAAAATTAATTTAATATAAGGTAAAGACCCTACAATAATACAAATAAGGAAAAACTGAAGCAGAGTGATGAAGGAGTACATCACACAATATGCCATTATAATACACTCCAAACTTACAAGGTTATTTCCGTCGACGCGAGTAGAAGCGTTGCAGTCTCCTGGCTTTTGTCCTGGCATCAATAGGCCATATTTCTATGACTTTTGCCCTGATCAGTCTGTAGGAGCTGGCACAATAGGTTGGTCTTTTGCGATAATGAATCAGAGGGAAAACAGTTTGAGGGTCTGTGGAGGCAAAATATAATTCATACTCAAGGTGTTTGTGTGCACTTATGTGTAACAACAGTATGTAAAACAAATTGTTGATTGGCCTCTTAGCCAGATCACTCTTGAAAAAGAGAACTTCAATCTTAATAGACCTTTACCCGGATGTTACTCTTATTCATATTATTTTTAATTATAGAAACCTTGTGAGATTAACCCTAATCAGGCTAACATAATATCATTAACATTAAATTTTAATGTAGATGTAATATGGTGTAAGATATATACTATAAATACATATACAATTTATTTTGTGAATTAAAGGTAAAGTTGTATCTATTCTTATCAGTTTAATTAGGTGCTTTCAATATAAAAAATAACAATAAAAACTCAAAGGTGTGTACCATTCTGGGATTGCTGCTTCTCCATGTGTCCATCAGGTGACTTCTTTATGGCATCAGGGACTGATTTCAGCAGAATGCTTGCAGACTGAGCCTGATTATTGTTTCTTTCATCGTTAGTCTGTCTTTCTTCTTGCTGTCTCCTGTTCTGAACCTCTTGTCCCACGGATTCTTTTTTCATTTTCCCCTGTCCCATGTTGGCTTCGTCGACAGTTGTGCTTGTGTCTTTTCCACCGTTTGTCTCTTTGTCTTCTTGGCTATGCTCCTCTGCCATCTGGGTGACCTTTACCTCCAGGTCTACAACAGATATACCCAAACAAAATTGTGTTTCATTTAATTCAGATGGCTTGACACTGACAGATATTCCGTTCAATTTCATTACAATCCAATAAGCATTTCATGTTCACTTACCTTTTTCAATTCAGTTCAGTTCAATTCAATTTTTTTATATAGCGCCAAATCATAACAACACTCGCCTCAAGGTGCTTTATATTGCACAGTAGATCCTACATTCACTATGTACCTACACAACAATCTGCATCTAATTTTTAGTAGTAGCGAAACCTATTTGAACATTCCTGTAGGAATGCATCTAAAAGGCATATTTATGGTTTAGAGAAAGACATTATTTATGTTAATTTAGAAAGATCAATAGGAGAGAAAGCGAGTGTAAATATTAGCAGTTATTACAGCATCATTGGGATGCATCCTTGGGATGGCTGTGAAAACAGAATACACTTAGACAACAGCTAAATTCAGTTGCTACTCATTGTCCACCTCGTACTCGGTTTCTATCTGATTTCTCAGACAATTTCCCGATTTATTATTCTGTTCTAAAAAATAAAAAATAATAAATGATCGTAAGTGATTTTAACATCCATGTAGATGCTAAAAACAGCAGCCTCAACCTTGGATTTTTCTATTGTTATAATCATTTAGCTTGTCTCAAAATGCGAACTCACCACTCATCACAAACTCCAGATCTTATTCTGACATACAGCATAGAAAATAAAGATTTAACTATATACTGTATTAAGTGAAAATCTTTTTGTGTGGTCGTTTCTTAATAATATTTACAATAATTGATTATACAACATTGGGGAATACATTTCATTACAGTAGCAGTCTATCTGAAAGTCCTGTAGCAAAAAATAAGGATGGAATTTCTCCACTGTTAGCTTCCTTTAATGTCATGTGTCAACACAATGCAGACCAGCTACCTAAACACTTACTCCCTCAGTGGTCGATTATTTGAATCATAGTTTTACATCTTCACTGCAGTCACACTATAAATAATTTTGCTGTTGTTTTGGACCACTGGAGGGCTCCCCTCACACCCAGTGTACAGAAATTGTGTTGCTGAGTTTTGTGGCACGATGTAGTTAGTTGTTGTTAGGACAAGAATAAAGTTGGAGTTAGAAGTGAGAGCTCTCGTGTTGTCTCCGTTTACCTCCACATTGGTGACCCCTGACTTGAACATGTTACGTGATGAAGATGACGCCCGCTCCACTCTGGATGCATCAGCGGCCGCCGGCCCTCCGCCTCCTGCTGCAGCTGTGTTTGCTGTAGCGCTTAAGCTGCTGCACTTTTGGCTCCATGGTCCCCCGTCGTGGTTCGTGCACGTGGAGGCTCAGTTTGCCCTTCGTGGCATCTTGACTGACGATACAAAGTATCACCATGTGGTGGGCTCGCTCGACCCGCTAGCTAACCATTGTGCGATGACCCTCCTCTGGGACCCACCCGCCCTTAAAGAGCTCCTTCTTCGGCGCTACACGTTCTCCAACGTGGAGCGAGCCGAAAAGCTCCTCTCCCTCTCAGGCCTAGGTGGCAGTACGGCTCTCAAGCTCATGGAGAAAGGGCCTCGTGCTGGAGGGCAGGCCCATGTGGGAGGGAGGTCCTCACCTGCTTTGCGACGTTTCCACCGGCTGCTCACACCCAGTGGTTCCCCTTTCATGGTGTTGTTGTGTTTTCGACTCAGTACATGCCCTCTTTCATTCAGGCGTCCGGGCCTCGGTTAAGCTGGTGAGCGCCACGTTCGTTTGGCCGGGCCTTCGCAAATCAGTGAAGGACTGGGCAGCAGCATGTGTTCCATGCCAACATGCGAAGATTTATAGACACACACACAGGAGCCCCTCGAACCCTTTTGTGTCCCTGGTAGGCATTTTGATCATGTCGGCCCTCTGCCGCAGTCACAAGATTTCACACACCTTTTGACTGTGTTGGCCCGCACAACCAGGTGGACGGAGGCGGTACCCCTGGCGTCCACGACAGCGGCAATGGTTTCCAGTGGATTTTTGTCGTCCTGGCTTTTGCATTTCGGTCCCCCCCGCTGACATTACCTCGGACATGGGCCCCCGGTTTGTTTCGTAGCTTTGGTCTGCCATGGCTGACGGCCTAGGGACCACCTTGACCCCAGGCCGTCAAACCACGGCATACCACCCGCAAGCCAACGGGATGTGCGAGCGGTTTCACTATTCACTCAAGGCCGCGCTCTGGAGGGCTCCACCCATTGTACAGGAAGTGTGTTGCTGAGTTTTGTGGCACAATGTAATCAGTTGTTGTCAGGTCAAAAATAAAGTTGGAGTGAGAAGTGAGAGATCTCGTGTAGTCTCTGTTTACCTCCATACTGTAATTGTTAACTTTGTCTTTCAATGTGCATATGACCTCTTTCTTGCATTTGGATAGTATCTCTAAAATTATAGACATCTTGTCTGACAGGGATTCGAAAGAGCATATTTGTACCAAATTGACTTCTCTTTATATGCTCCCTATTAAATCCAGAATCAAATTTAAAATCCATCTCCTCACATACAGGGCCTCGAATAAACAGGCCCCATTTTCTGTTAAAGACCCCATAGTCCCATGACAGAGGACTTTGCTCTGAAACTGCAGGATTTAAAATTAGAATGGGAAATTCGGCTTAAAACCTTCCTTTTTGATAAAGCATAAAGCTGGATCAGGTGACCTAAATTCTCTCTAGTTAGGCTGCAAGGTTCAGGCTGCTAGAGGTTTTCCCACTGTTGCCAAGTGGACTCATCTGATTGTTGTGTTTTTCTCTTGAATATTGTAGGGTTTTTATCCTACAATATAAAGTGTCTTGAGGTGCCACTTGTTGGAATTTGGTTCTATATAAATAAAACTGAATTAAAGTTCAAGGAGTATTTGGCTCAACAGAGTTAACTGACTGGCTAAATTGTTGCCAAAAAACAGAGGTTGTTCCTGTTTTCCTCAATATAAGACAAATAGTAAGATGTCCTAGCCTGGAAAAGTATTTTTACAGGCCAAACAAAGAGTGCAACACAATTTCCTCTCCAGCTTATGAATCATCTCTTTTAAGGTCCATATTTTTGAGCTATAGGGAGTCAAGCATCTCTGGTTTCTTACCTTCCTTTTCAGAGGAGCCCCAATATCCAAGCTTGTATGCAGTGAGCATATAACACTATTAACAAGATCATTAGCCTTTTTGGGAGTAAAGTTAAAAGTAGCTGCTTTGCATTGTGCATGCTTTTGAAGTGGAGGAAAAACCATTCTCCTGAAGACTTACTCTAACCTTAGATTAAATGCATAAGGTATATAACATTAATGTTCACACACAACCTCTTCTAATTAAAACCACAGTGTCTGACACCCTATGAATGACAGTACATTGAACATCCTATGCTTGGACGGTGGGAAGAAGACAGCCTAACCTGCAGTTCATAAATTTGAATTAGAAAATGTGGATTTCAAGGCAAAAATGGAAGTGTATTCTAAAGATCAGCTATATTGTGTTCCAGCTACCTTTTCCTGCTTGGGCCCTCCATGTCTCCCTGTTTTGATGAATTTTTTGATTCCATGTACCCCTGAAACTTTTGAAGTCCACTGTGGTCAGAGAGCAGCTGCCTTCTGAGCGTGTACTCTTCATGCTGGAGTGCTTTCTGTCACTTCCAATACTGTTGAAACTATGACAGGACATAAGTATAATGTTAAATATAGTTAAACATAGTGAGTAGTTGTTAGTTACTGCGGTTAATGGTAAAAATTAGCCAACAGTAAACTGAAAGAACAGAGTCTAACGAGCTTGAAAAGAAAAGTGTCAATTAGAATTCACAGTTTACAATTTATAATTTACAGTTGGTGTGGTTTAAAGTGACCAGTGTAGCAGCTTGTAAACCCGGAGTGACGAAGATTGTCCATAGCCAGCATAAATTGTCCATAGAGCAGCGTGTCTTACAGAGGTAGTGGTGTGTAAAGTGCAAAAAAGTCAGTTAACAGATTGTGTGGGTGTGTGTGGTGGGGGGGAGAGGGAGGGCTGGTAGATCAGGTGTTAAAATAATAGATAATAGATAATAGATTTGTATCTTTTGTGTCATTGAAGTCATATAGTAAAGTTACAGATATTTACTATACTATGTATGATTATAAGTGTGTTATACTGATAATGTGCAAAGGGATCGAAAGTGCAGAAGGAGCATTCTAGTATTTTTGGTATGCTGTATTTCTATGATGCTGTATTTCTATATTTTTGTGGATCACCTGTACTGTCTGAAGATATTAATTGAAGATTTGCAGTACACTGTGATATATATTCATGAGAGTAAAAAAAGTACTAAGCTATTATATTGAAAAAGATTACATGTAAGAGCCCCAGCGCTACAGGGGTGGCTGTAGCTTAGGAGGTAGAGTAGGTGCTCTGCTACTTGGAAGGTTGTTGGTTCAATCCCTGGCTTCTGGAGTCTACAAATATCCTTGTGCAAGATACTCTCCAACACATCCATCGGAGTGTGAACATTAGATAGCAAGCATAGAAGAAGTTCTTGTATGAATGGGTGAATAAGGCAAGTTGTATTAAGTGCTTTGAGTGCTCAGAGTCGAATGGTACTATATATTAATCAGTCTGTTTGTTAATACACCAATGACAGACAAATGTTCTCAACTAATAAAAGGTTTATTGACCTAATGTAAAAGCTAAAAAGAAATGTTTGTAGGTGGTAAGAGTACACACAGCAACTGAGACAGATTCACACATATTAACAAATAATGAGACTGCACTGAAAGTGAGAATTTTTTGTGGATCACCTGTACTGTCTGAAGACAGGCAATTCAGAGCGAGAGGTCTCCTCGATAAGTGGTGTCACAATATTTTCAATCATTTCTGTCAACACAGTGAATGTTGGCTCCACAATGAAATCAATGAATCCTGCAAAAACAGACATTCATAATTGGCACTGTTTTTTTTTTTTCAATTTTCCCACTTGATTCAAGAAACAAATGTTTATTAGAGCCTTCTATATTACACACAAAATTTGACATTTTTAGTTAGTTTCATCATTTGAATAATCACATGGAAGAAGGAAGCAGAATCATAGATTCATCACGTTTTCAAACCTATGAAGTTAGGGACAAGAATTCCTGATTAAGTGCCAATTATTATCAGCTCCTAAGAAAAAGACAAATCGATCATGTATAATTACAACCTGTAATATTGCAAATTTTAATGTAGATGTAACCATATATAGTCATACATATTTGTTCTAAACTGGACATTGAAGGACATACCCTGGTCAAAAATTACAGGTTTATGAGTTATACCAGGGATTCAAGTGCCTCTAATTTAAAGTTCTTTTTTCTTGCTTTTTAAATTAGATAAGAGGGGGGGAATTATATCCTTAAACTTAGTTACAGCACTTTCAGAAAGACACCAACTGCTATGTAATCCATTATTATAAATGCAAATGTTATTAAGAAATGAGAGAAGAGAGAGTTTTTAGGGTATAAGGGTACAAGACTAGAAGTTGAATTGAAACTCTGTCTAGATCTATGGTCGATTAATAAGCTGGAGTGGAAGATTGCTACCACTCCCCTCCCTGGCCTGTGCATTGAGGATTCTAACTTTTAGTCAAGGTGACTCGGGGGTGTTGACTGATTTAAATTAACACGATTGTCCTGGTGTAACCAGGTTCCTGTAAGATCATTAAATAATAATTGATATTTGCTATCACGATCAATTATTAAATCATTTACATACAGGGAATTTGAAGAGAGAGAGACAAAATTTTAAAATCCACATTTAGCTTTTTTACTCTTTGGCGCAGCTGAAAAATACTATATTGTTCTTTTGGGGGGATTTTTTTATAATGTTTTTTATACTTAAATCACTTTTTGCAAATTTCTGGTTTATTTTTCATGATCTGGGAGCAGACACAACGTCTATGGGAAAGGGGATTTGGGCGTCAGGGCACAGGGTCGTTGACCCAGCATTTTGAGCATCTTTTGTTTTTTGATTCCTTTTTGCTGTTTTGGGTAAATGTTTGGGTAAAAGTTCTAGTGTTTACAGTAAGTATGGAATTTAGTCTTGATAAGGTTCTAAGTTTAGTTATTCTTATTATCTGTGTTTTCTTGTTGATGTGTCATTCCCTGTTTCCTGTGTGAGTCCGTAATGTCCTCTGTGTATGTCTCTTAAGTTATGTCTGTCTCCCTCCATGTCTCGTCTCCCTTTCCTGTTTACATATTCCCCTCATCTTATCATTCCATGTCTCCCCTGTCTGTATTGTTTTTGCATGTATGTTATCCCCAGCCTCCCTCTCTTTTACTTTGACAGCGTTGTGTCCTGTTGTGTATTTAGTTTTGCTTTCTCTGTGTCGTTAGGTCTATTCGTCTAAGCCATGTTCCCTCATTTTTCTTTTCGGGTTGTCTGTGTTTCTTGCGTATTGTTCCAGTTCCCTCGTACAGGTCTCATGTTTCAGTTTCAATGTATTTTGGTGTTTTAGCTTTGGTTTAGTTTACCCAGTTTAGTCAAGTCTTGGTTTCACGTTTTGCCTTTTATTTATGCTAACATTCGAGCCTTCAATAAATGGTTCGCTTTCTGTTCAACATCGCTCACACCTCCATTGTCTGCATTTGGGTCCTCCAACTCTCTCCACGCGATCTGCGAGTGGAGAGAGGACATTTGTGGGATGACAAAAGAAGAGACGCAGCAGAAAGGCATGCAAGATTGCAATTCTGCTTGCTGTCCCAAACTTTGAATAGTCACATTTTGCAGGATTTAATAAATTTGTAAAGATTTCTAGAAATGAGAGCTGCTTTATTCAAACTAGGATGAATGCCACATCACCTAACATGTTTTCCCAAGAAAATTATCAACATGGCCCACATCATTTTTGGACATTAATTTAAGGAGAACATGTGGTTAAACGTGTTTCTCTTGGTCAGTTAGGGGAGGGGACCAGAAAAAAGGCCAGAATTTTTTTGGCAAAATTACACACTTATTCAGTATTAATTTTAGTGACCTTGGACTGGGGAAACTGGGTGTGATTACTGCCAAGTGAATTATTATTCTACAGAATCTGTTTGTCTATAGTCAGCAGTTTCAGTGTTCGATTATGTTGTCTGCCCTGTCCTCTAGAAGAGAATTAACTATGGTTGCTGTTGTCTGTAACTCTGCATTTCTCAAAAAAGAATCAACACTAAAGATGACAGTGTACCTGCTGTAATGGTCGTTTCACTCACCACCACGACTTCGTTTAACAGACCCTTGCATTTATACCTGCCATTACAGCACAGGATACCACTGCAGTATTCTCTTTAATGATAGGTATCCTCACTCAGACAATAATGCCACCATAAGCATTGATATAGGAGAAGTAAAACCAGAAACCAAGACTTTTTTGAGTGTTTTTTCCACAAGCTCTCAAGTGTTTTAAACTCTTCCAATGTTTCCCTTTGTATATCTCTATGTCTGTACTGGAATATCACTAAAATGGGAATAAAAACAGACAAAATCTTGCGTCCTTAACTAAGCTGCGGCAGCCACCAAACAATACACCAGGTCACAAACCTGAGAAGTGGCAAACTGGCCCATGCAACACTTGATGTGAGGTCTTGGCTTGCCTCACATGTGACATGTCGAGAATAAATGCACCATAACCAATGTTCCCTCTAAACTGCACGCGTGTGCAATCGCGCACTGCTGGCACGGTCTCCGCGCACAGAAAATCTGCGTTGCGCACAAAAAAAAATTTAACCTGAATTGAAATTAAAATAAATTTGTTAACAATTCATTCTGTTTTGCAGTGTGAGTCAGTAAGTGACCAGTGACTGGCTGCTCCAGCCAATGATGCGATTCACATTCATATATACGCAGTTAATCAACGTAGTTGACAGGCTATGACAGCATCCTTATGTGCCGACACCGGTGTTTTAGCTAGCAAAGCCTTGTGGCGGATGTGGAGTGAAGCCACGTTAATGATAACGTGTGTAACCATTGGAGATATGAGCAGGACAGATGGAACAATTGACGGAAAACGTGTGGACTTTATACCAGTTTTTAAATTGTGTTGATAGGCCCCGTAAAACCAGAGTTATAATAAAAAATATATGCAATTTTTGTTTTTTTTTCTGAATACTATCGTTGTTTATATTTACTGCGGGAAGAAACGTTAAAAACAGCGTTTTATAAGGAAAGCGCTCGAAAGCACTCTCCGCCTGTGAGCAAAAACAAAACCAAAAAGACCCCACCCTTTCCTATTCGTGGAAAAATGTACCATGTCGACCAATTGTTTAGGAAGCGGGGAAGTTTTAGGAGTTACGGCGGTGTTTTGAGATGTGAGAGATTTGCGACGTTTAGCGTGTTTGGAGTCTAGAGTTAGTGTGTTGTCTTGTGTAGTTAGTGTGTAGTGTAGTCAATAGTTTTGTTGTGTGTGTCAGAACAATGAGGCGACTGCTGAATGTTACAGATGTTATAGGAGTGATACATCTCCTGTTGTCAGGCCTGCAGGTATCAGGCTTGTGATGTTCTCCTTTATCTCATAGTGGACAGAAATTATTTTTGGAGTGGCACAAATAATTTCTGCGGCATCAAATTTGATGCAGAACACCTGATTGTTCTGTAAATAGTTTGAAATGTTTATTTTAAAAAAACGCCTTGGCTGCATTTTTAGGTAAATAGCTGCAAAAAACTTTGTTTTTTGCAAAACTCAGTTACTTTTTTGA
>JAAECL010039478.1:0-13853 GCA_015708405.1 Sarotherodon lohbergeri | reverse complement strand
TCGGACAATGTATGACAGAACGAGAGGCAATAAGATTTTCATGGTGAGTCATCGAAATTCGCCGTGGCGCCACGGCCTCACCGTATCCCGAAAACTCAAAAGCTCCGCAATTTAACATGGCCCAGGTGTGTAGTTGACACTGACCAAATATGAAGCTTATACGACCAAATTCCAATGAGGAGTTCGCAAAAGTTCGAGGCATGGAAATGGCAAAATTAGAGCCAAAATGTGACCTTCAATCCAAAATGGCGGACTTCCTGTTGGGTTTGTGACAATGGTCCCACTGACTTTTTTGTTCGTCTTGGCATGATACACATGTGTGCCAGATTTCATACATGTAGCTCAAACGATGCGTTCGTAGGGGTGCATTTAACAAGGCATAGGTGGCGCTCTAGAGTCATTTCTCAGTGCTCATATGTAAAACCATTAAAATACAAAATTTTTCACCAGACCTGGCATGTGTGCAAAATTTCATGAGTTTTTGAGCATGTTAAAGCCCTCAAAAAGGCAATTCATTTCAATGAAAAATAATAATAATAATAATAACAATAATAAACAGAGCAGATACAATAGGGCCTTCGCACTCTCAGTGCTCGGGCCCTAATAATAATAATAATAATGAAACAGAGCAGATACAATAGGGCCTTCGCACTCTCAGTGCTCGGGCCCTAATAATAATAATAATAATAATAAGAAGAAACAGAGCAGATACAATAGGGCCTTCGCACTTTTGTGCTCGGGCCCTAAAAATGTGATGAACTCAAATTGCAGAAACAAAAGCCTAGACAGTGACTAAAAAATACGACTGACCAAGAATAGCCACAGGTATCACAGCTGGTTTATTTAACGTTTTCTTTAGTGTGTGGGGAGACACTGACATGCAGAGTTTAAAACATTCTTCATTTTGCAATGGACGACTTTTCATCTGGTGGAATAATTTCACGGTACTGCTGCCTTTTGGGGCAGTTGTTTTTTCAGCATGATTTGTATATTATCGCTTTTTTTTTTCTTTATCCTCCTTGTGAAATCCAAACAACAGTGAGTCCCACTAGTCTGAAATTCCTGCTGTTGCCATATCTGGTCGTATATAAACACGCATGCTCGCCGCAGTGTGCCGGGTAGAAAGTTTTCCGGTTGGGGGGGAGGATTTATTATGCATTCGCACCGTGTGAGAAAAAAAAACTCACCGTGAATTACATGCAGATAGCTTAACATTTCCATGGCAACCTATACTCGATGGTTACAATAAAGGCATTTTAACCATTGTACATGAAAAAACTGTACAGGAGGAAGTCTTGATGCATCCAGGTGAGTAAAACCCAAAAGATTGATTCTGTTCACCTGGACGTAGCGTTTTCAGTGGGAGAAACATTTCGTCACTCATCCAGGTGACTTCTTCAGTCTCAGCTGACTGCAGGTTTCCAACCTTATAAACAGGACATTTGCACAATGACTGAAACCAGCCCACTGAATGAACAATGGGCTGTGAGGTCAGTTCCTTGAGTGTACAAAGGAGACTGTTCATGGAGGAGCTTGGGCAACAACTGGTGATACCTCACATCAAGCGACAGAGGTTAGCAATTAAGCTACATTTCTTTTGCTCTTCCTTCTATAGTGATCTCAGAATTTGAACTATTGTATTTGCACTGTGATTTGTTATAATAAAGTTTGACTTGACAGGTTATTCCCCGCACACCAGCGGCTGCCAAACTGGTTATGGAGAACTAGTCCTTCCTTGCCTAGCTGCCCCTCCTGACTCATCACCCAAAACCAGAGGGTGCAAATTCTGCCCTCGCCAGAGTGATCTCAAAACATCAGAAATGTGCCAAAAATGCAATGCATACATCTGCAAAAATCACACCAGCCTTGCATCCAACTGAGGGCACCTTTAGACTATTTTTATTATGAAAAGTTAGTTTTGAAAAGTTAAATGTTATGGAAATGACATGTTTTATATGTCAGGTAACGAGCTGGAATAAAGTTGAAAAAAAAATTGAAACACAGAGGTGGGTGATAATTTATACTTTATGCCTTATAAAAAGTTAAACCGGACGGGGTCATTTTTAACCCAGGAGGACAACAGGTGTGATTATCTACAGCCATTAAAAAAAAATGAAGTGGTTTAAAACCAGCATCCTATCTCAACATCTACATATACCAGTCTGTGATGATCTATCAAAACAAGTGACTCTGATTGTTAACTATAATAAGAATATTTGATGATTTAATTTATTTTTACTCAAAAAAGGTCATGTGAATGAGGTCTTATTGGCAAGTTTCAGATGGCATAAAGAAATTATGTTAATGTGTCTGAACGAAGCTGTATCTAGAAGTGTAACAGAATTGGGTGAAGTATCCACTTTCCATTCTTTAAATAACAATTAAACCAGATGGGGTCAATTTTGACATTAGAGGACGAGGTGTTATTGTGTGCTGCCATTAAAAAATTCAAATGTTTCAAAAACATCACTGAGTAGTATATATCCAAATTTAGTGAGGATCCTAAGTCAAAATAATTCAATGTTTCATTTTATTTTCACTCAAATAATGGAAATGAGTTCTATTGGCCCTAAATTCCAAAATGAAGAGAAGATTTTGTGGTAATGGACTGAACTAAGACTAAAGGTGTAACACAGAACTATATACACTATATGCTTTAAATAACAGTCAAATTACATGGGGTCATTTTTGAGTGTCAAACTTCTTTGAGTAGTCTCAACAGATCTCTAACTCTTTGTCAGCTTTGCTGCAGTGTTGTATCAGGATTTCATTGCTTTTACCTAGATGTACTTATTAAACTGGCCACTGAACATCCAAATTCCATCCGAGGTTTCAGTCACAGAAAAGAGAAATGGATCTGAACATGAGTCACCGGAAGTGCTTGGAAAAAACAGAGAAGCTTGATAATGCTCAGAAAAAGTTCTGCATTACTACACACTTGACACACTTTTACTGCCTCTAACACATTGTGTCGAACGAATGCTGCATTATCAGTGTGACTGCAAGGATAAATATGGGAGACATACCAAATAACATGGGAACAGGCTAGGACTTTGAAATGATGACCAAAAACATGGTTAGATCAAATGATTCTGACATTTACATCCATTTGTGCATTAGTGGGAAAGAGAGAGGCACAGAGAGCGCAAGAGGGGTAAAAAGGATGATGGCTATATAAGAAAAAGAATTTCAAGGTTGTGCTTCTTCCACTTTACCCGGTGTGACAGACTCTGACCCTGAGCTTTGAGTTCACCAGACCCAAATCAAACCTGCATTAGGAAGAATTCACATTCTTCAAATTCACACATTCACAAAAACAGATCATGTGTCCAGAGCAAGGATACAGTGTCTATCTCAACTAGCATATTATAGTTTATGACAGCAGTATGTATTTGATTTCTCCCCACAGCAACACAATAAACTGTACAGTGTGTCCACTTGTCTTGCATTTGTGTGACTGGTCAATGCACAATGCTAGTATAAACGCAGGTGATCAACACAAAAAAGACTGTTAATTTTAGCTATTTTCAACAAGATATCCCTATGCAGCAGTAAGAGCTTAAGGACACTGCAATGTAATGCGTCACTGTGATTTGTTGACTGCATCCACAAACACAGCTGAGTGAGTTAGGTTAGCGGGAACTGGAAAAAGATTTTCTTTCACCATCGTTGTCCAAAAAAAACCTTTTAGTTCATCTCCAAAACACAAACGAATAAGTTTTTTTCAAACTACTCATCACACAATTTTGTTTCTGTGTGATGTTTTGAGATTAATGATGTGCACCAGAAGGCATTCTTCAACAGCCCTGTTGGCAACAACCGCATAAACAGGTAATCCATGACCTTTAACAGTAAACAATGTTTAAATCATACTACCTGAAAACACACTTTGCTTGTTTTCCATGTGTCTGAAAAGATTTCAACCAATGCAGGGTTTTTTTTTAATTTTGCTTTTCATTTTAATTGTGACATTAACAACAATTTAAAAAAATATCTGTAAATGCACAAATTGTATGCAGTTTGGCATAGTTTGTAGGTATACCAGGAAGGAAAAATGGGCAATGTCTGATGGGGAAAAACAATGAGTAAGAGAGGACAGGAGAGGAAGATGAGAGGTTATTTTTAAAGCAAGCCCTGCTGATAAACTGGAAATGTAAAGCTTAAATGTGAATTTGTGTGAAGTATGTTAGATTTTGACAGTAAATCTACATGATAGGTTGATCAAGTTATCTTGCCATTTTATATAGAGAAATATCTTTAATATCAAATTAAATGGTAAATGGACTGGTTCTTATAAAGCACTTTTCTACTCTACCTGAGCACACATGCTTCGTATGCCTCATTCACCAATTTACACACATTCATACAAATTCATACTCTGGCAGACACGTCAGAGAGAAACCTGGGGTTTGCATGTCGGCATGCAGACTGGGATCCAAACACTAAACTTCTGATTAGTACATGACCTGCATGAAATTCCACGTTATTCAACATTGGTACAGTTTCAACACGATATCACAGCAAAGCATGTCATGTCAGACGCACCAGTCCACTGTGTCCATTTCACACTTTTCTCCAAAGCGTGAAATGTACACACACACAGAAGTTGCAGTACCAGCAGGGGGAGATCATTTATTTAAAACTAAGAAGTTGCTATTGTGCAAGGAAGGTATGACGTACATTCCAGGGTCCTTCTATGCCAGAAATGATTACGCTAGGTGGCTAATATGTATTTATATGTAAATGTGTTCGTAATGTGTGCCTGATTATTTTCATGTTGGCTTGAAATAAAATATCTCTCTGGAGGTCCTGCAGCTTACTGCAACTTCTGCATGTGTGTCCATTGAATGCTGTGGAGAGGCAAAGCATGAAATGAACACAGTGGACCGTCACGTCTGTTACAGGTTTTGCAGTTTGGCACTTTACAGTGACTAGTACAGGGCCAAGTGTATCCATGGCCACTGCTAGAGGAGTAGGTCCTGCGTAGCAGCAGAGACATTATCAGAGTGGTATGTCACTCAAAGAAATCTGAATTGAGATTAGGATTCTAAAATGTAAGCATCCATCAGATTTTGCTGGATGTTCTGTATATGCAGTTTTTATGTCTCCTTGACCATTGAAATGAAAGTTAATTCAGATGTTGCTTCCAAATATGAGCAAAGATGTATTTCAACATGGCTGCTTAGTAACAGGACTTGCTTGTATTTATCTTGGTGCTGGTGACCTCTGGCTCTCAGAGTAATAGTTAATCACGAAGGTTAACAGAGGGCATCTTTTAGTGTTAAAGTTCAGTTTCTTTAGCTCCAATATGTTGACAACCGGTCAAGAGAACAAGATCAGGGACAGCCAATAAATATGCATTTACACGTGTTTTAACTTAAAAAAGAGCAGTCATTGCTAACCACTGCAGCTACTCCGTGTTTAAAAGAAATTACTTTTATTCTGGGGCAAAATCAACCTTTTTAATGGACTTGGACGCTATAAAACCCTAAAGTTTAATGTACAATGGCATAAAGCTGGAGCACATCCTCATACTGTGTTGAGTTTTGCAAAAACGCTTTGAACTGAAACCATTACACAATTACAAACACTGTCACGGGAGGATTCTTGTTAATAATGCCAATTAATAGCAAATGCTGTTTCCACCCTCCCTATCAGGTAATTCTGCATTTACAGTGTGTTATTGTGTGGAATATCAACGCTTTCTCCTTATGCTGAATGTATAAATAGAGAGAGGGTAAACTAAAGGTTGTGTCTGATGTTTTGTCTAAGTCACTTCTGTAAGAAATGACTGTACTGCATAACTGAGATTTCCACATTGTGTGGGAGAATAATCACGATAAAATAATCCTTTCAGAGCTGACACTCACACTGCCCACACTGTTATCATTAGCCTACCAGTTGGTCTTCTTGAATTAGAAACATGCTGGATCTGCATGTCCTCTCATCCTCAGCCACAGGCGACAACTGACATAGCTCCTCTGAGCTCACAACTCCTCACTGGAGCGGAAGATACAGTGCGTACATCCCCGCATGAGACTGCAACATACAGCACGTCTGACATCTCATCAACCTTTGCATTTAATGTCGAGATAAGCTCATTTTCGGCCAACGTAACCTTGACTGCTTTTCTCCACAGAAACCTCCATCCAGCTGTGCCAGTGCGGTCTGCACAGGCACATCCAGTCCGACAGCATCGAGGTATTCCTGCATCAGTTGTGTCTGACTGGCACGGAGCGGATGCCACATTACATATCCAGTCATTCGTTATGTGTCTTTTGAAGCCCCCAGCCCGCCCCCCCAATACCCTAATACCTAGCTTATTATTCACAATCTCTTTGAGGAAATCCTCCAAATTTCGACACACCTTCTCTTTAGCTTCACTGGCTTCTTGTCAGCACTATTTTCTTTGCTAGCGACTCGGCGCCGATCACATCCACAAACTTTGACTTGCACTGATATTGATGACGCGTTGCGTGGAGACATTTAACCGATTTCTGCTGAACACCTCGAAGATTTTCGTCAAAATGTGTTAAGGATTTGACAGCTTAAGAACAGAGTAATACCACCTGAAATCAGCCGACAATTTGAAAGGCGACAGCAGCGTACATTCCCACGCGCGAGCCTGGCACGTTCTCAGGGCTGCTGCTGGATCTTCCATTAACGCCGCTGCAGCTCAGGGCGAAATGAATGTGAAGCATACGGCTGTTAATGACGGCTGTCACATTACGAAGCGCGTCTCAAGGTATCACCGGGTATCACTCTGTTACCGGTGTGACTCATTCCAAAACAGGTAGCGGATGTATTGATAAACTGTTGTATCCTGTCACGCGCTCCAACCTGAATCTATCAATTAAAGCACATCTTACCTCTGGCAGCTCCTTACACCATCGCTGAGAGGAGGCACCGGCTGCTAAATCCAAAAGCACGTCGGTATCTGGAAGCAAGGCGATGACTACAGAGTCACCGGTGGAATGTGTGTGTATGTGTGTACATCGCTTGGATGTGCGTTTCTGCGTGAGCGTGGATGTGGGGGCACGGGTGGCGCAAGACAGCCGTCCGCAAACGATAAATTACCAACAGGCAGCCAGAATGACACCGGAAGACCGGCGGGTTACAGCTAGTTTAAACGAATTAATATGGCTTACCTACCAAAATTAGACTGGGATCTTTCTGGAATTTGTACTATCCTCAGGTCATCCTTTGACAGAGGTGTCGTTATATACGAGCCTCCAGGCAGACACGTGTTTGAACTGTTTCATATACACCTAAAAAGCATATCTAGCCTTTGGCAACCATGTGACACCAACAGTGACTACTGCAATCAATAATTCAAAATCAGTCCAAAATACCTGAGTCTTTTTCTGATACTGATATAGCATACATTTATATAAATACAATCATGTGTATTTTATTTTGAAACAGAAAGGAAGTGCAATTTTGTTACTGCAACAAACTTAACTCCGGGGGGAAAAGGACTTGGAGAGTTGAGGGTTAAGATAAAGGAAAACAGGAATCTTACTGTGTGTTTATAAGGTTTTTAATCAATGTAGTTTTGAGCAGAGACTTCATTTCCAGGCGTTTAGTAAACTATATGCAGCAATTTCTCATTTTTCTTTATCAGTTTATCATAGAAATGTCTTTATATATATAAATTTGGAGGTACACAAAAATTATGCTTGAGGTATATCATTTTCATGTATTTGAGTATAATGCAATGAAGCTCTTGTTCATTACTGTAAACACACAGACATATAACCAATTTAAATGAAGTTGTTCACCTGCTCTTTTAAGTGATAAACTAAATGGCTATCTATCTGTCTGTCTTTCTTAGTCAAAAAAGCTAATGGTGAGCTATAATTGTTTGGCAATATTCACACGTTGGTGAAATCTTAAACGCAGACAAGCTTGGTTTTTGCTTAATTTTTAGCCCTTAAATGGATGTGGGCACTCCCTTATTTCATCATTTCTATATCAAACATTTTTTGCACATATACTGGCAATGAAAAAAACAGGAAAAAAGTAACACTAGCACAGTAAACACATAATAACATGTAAATCAACACCACCAGTGCTAACTTATGTGCTGAATGCTAATGACACAAAGACACCTTTGCCAAGTAACCTTAAGTGTTTTGAATTAAACTCATAGTCAATAAACTTTAAAGAAATATTGCGTAACTGAATAAGCAACATCTAATTATTTTTTACCATTAACCAAGTTTATCACATGTTAAGGCATGCAATAGAACAGGTTAATTTACCTACAGCAGCACTGTTGTCTGTGTTCAGTAATGATGTTCTGTGTGACACTTTAGTTCTCCGCTAAGATGGGATAAAAATGTCCAATATTATATTTCCTAACTCATCTTAAATTCAATTGTTCCATCTGCTTGTGTACAACAGTGTACATTTGAATGTTTGATTATGATTTGCAAATGGTTTCTATGCAGAGACTCATTTGTTCGAGATGTTTAATGTTTGTGAAAGAATTATACTTCATGCTCTGGAGCCTGCTGTCCTTATGCAGAATCAGATGGGGCTTTCTGAGGTCTTTGCAATATTTGCTCCATAAGCCTTGTCTCAGAAAAGTATCTGTGTGTCTTTCCTGCATCACATAAAGGATAGAACAAAAATCACAAGAGTCATAGACTGAATTTTACTAAACATATTTTATTTTTCTAAAACAAACCAAAAGAAAAACCAAATAATAAATATACCTGAAAGAGGTAAGCTAAATAGGGCTGGTTTTCCTAAAACGTGTTAATTCTAACATCGTTAGGGATGGGAATCATTCTCGTAGAGAACCAGTTCCCAATAATCAAATTCCTTGGAATCATTACTCTGCTTGTCTGGAACCCGCTTATCGCTTCCAGTCGCACTTGCGCTACAGTTAGCTGAATTCAGTTTGTGTGCTGGAGAAGGATAATAGTGGCACAGTCTACAGCGTGGATATGGACATAGCTAGTAGTAGGACAAAAGCACAGTGGTATAGTGGAAACTGAATCCTGGATGAAAACAGCTGCACTATGCTGGTAGCACAATTTTGGCTCTTAGAAAGGACCAATGACTGTAGAAAAGACAGACCACCTGGCTGCACCTGGCGCCTATTGTACAAAAAGGAAGCCAAAATTTCTTGCTTGTGGGAGCTCCCATGTCATACTTTTAGAGCCAGAGTTTCTGCAGTAGTGACTTGAGGTGGATTGGCTGTGTCACGCTCCTGCCCACAAACCCGCTGGACATGACCACGAACACGCCCCCCTACACTTTTTTTTTACACTCCAGTTTATCTGCAGATGGGTTTACTGCAACTGACGACTCATTAAATTAAGATAAATACAACCATGTTGCTATTATGAAAAAGAAACACGGCTTGTCATCTTATAGTTCTACAACATCTAACATCACTCTGTTGTTAATTTGTTTGCTAGATTAGTCATTACTATACTGTATTAGAGGCTTGTTGCTAGCTAGTTAGCAATGATACACACCAATGTTATTTTCATAGTCAATATGTTTGAATGATTCAGCACTGCTGCTGATCAGCTGCACACTCCACAGAAGATTTAAATGGTTTTAGATCTGTTACACTCACAGAGCACTCTACAGCCTGGTAACTAAACACAGCAGCAGCAGGTTTCATAGAAGTGTAATTTGTTCTTTCCATTTAATAATAGAGTCCACATTATTGTCAACAGCTACATCCACCGTGGGGGGAAACCAGTGAGGAAGACCACCAGGACCAAGTTGGGCTTCCTCAGTCCAGAGGTTTGGAGAATCTTCCTCCCTTTCTTTCATCAAAGCTGTCCTGTGCCAGATGTTCTGTTGGCCAACTGAGAGAGGCATCATTTCAGAAACTACAGGAAGACTGAAGCTCATCGCAGGGATCAAGCAGGACTCGTGATCTTCACCAGCAGCTCCCTCACAGGGAAATCGTCAGACCTGCCCCAGAAGATGGATAAACCCAGCACTTCATGAACACTGTGATGGAGACCTTTGCTTTGTGTGATGTTATTACTACTCAGATAATCCTCAGAGACCCTGGACTTTTACATAATGATATTATATTCAGTCATGTAGAAAGCTATATATTATAATATATATTATCCTCTCTGGTTACTCTGGTATGAATGACAGTATTAACACAAAACTGTGTAAAAGAATTCCAGATCAGATGTTTTTAGTTCAACATACAATTGACACCTTTGACCTTCATCAGGTTTTTAACCTGCACAAACGCCGCTTGTCACAGCCCCGTTCACTGGACCAGATCTAGAGCACCCTTTCAAGTGAGTGTGCAGTTGGACGGAGGGAGGTACAGTATCTGGGGTGCCACTTGTGGGGTGGGCAGATGCGTCCACAGGTGGAGAAAACAGCAGTGATTGCATCCTGCCCTTCCCCCAAGACCAAAAAGGAAGGGAGACAGTCCTTGGGGTTGGTCAGGTCCGCAAACCCAGGCACCAACCGGCAGAAGTACTCTGCCAGCCCCAAGAACCCCTGGTCTGCCGGTCTGCCTGGTCCCGCAACTGCTGTGTGGTCGCCATCTCTTCCAGCATCTGGGCCAGGATTTGGCCAGATCCAGTAATGCTGCACTAATGAATTAGACTAACTATTCACTTTAGCTAAAGTTATTAAGTTAGCTAAAGAGTTGGGATGCTGCGTTAGACATAAATAAACCTGAAATACAATGGTTTGGACATTCTTTTGCATGTTTCCCTACTGTACAGTTTCTGCAAGCATACGGGGTTCTGAGAGGGTACAAGATGACAACTTTGGAATTCTACTGGAAACAGTCGATCGTATTTTTAGCTAACAGCTACAATATGCATAACAGTTACTGTTAGGCTGTTATTTGTTTACATGATGCTTGTTTTTATACAGGTAATACATTTATTACCAACCTGAGAGTTTATCCGCCGGTTATTTGACATGACAAATGACTTCTGAATACTTAATATGTGCCCCGCTCCACCTCAAGATGCTGTAGGTCTGCTCACTAACACTGGGTGCGCAGGTACAACGTAGCACGATTAACTGGCACTCGATTACTCTGCGGCTTTCACGAAGGACCCAGATGTATAACCCTAAAAACTGAAGTTAAGAACTGAAACTGAATGGTGTGAAGTGAAACTGAAAGCATTCAAAAGCTAAATGTGAATAATGATGGAATACAATTTCAAATTGAATTAATTCATTTTCAAAATATAAAATTCAGTTTCAATTTAGTGACGATCATTTTCAAACCAATACATTGGATTTCAAATTAGGCCTATTCAAATTCAGTTTTAGAAGCTTTTATTCGAGTTGAGCAATTCAGAATCAATCTGAGCAATTCAAATTCGAATTTAACTTATTCAAATTCAGTTTCTGATGGCACAAAGTTCTGCCCATACATAACACCACACATTTATTTTAGGTTTATTGTCCATTCATTTAGAATCCTGTTGCTGGCAAACTGTTCTGAATACTTTGTTTATGCATCCAAACATTACCCAGTGTTGCAGAGTGATATCCACAGAACAATTTGCATTATTTTAAGGCCTCAACCTTACAATATAAAGCTCCTTGAGGCACTGCTGCTGCAAATTGGCTGTCACTTTTAAGAGGACCCAAACACAGACCACAGGAGACAAAACTGCACTTTAACTGAGGGCATGTTGATTATTAAGGCAGATCACAGGAAGATGAACTGAAACAGCTAATCCAAAATAACGAAAAACAGACTGTGGAACACCTAAACTGGGGAAGCTAGAATAAACAAATGACGGTTGGTTCAAAAGCTGGCTCATGAACAAGGTACATGAATCTAACTGGTCAGAAACTAAATACTGCTTATTGCTGCCAACTCTAGCTAAGCCCTGTGTTATAAATGGCTGATCTTGGGATACAGGAAATGGTGACTGGCTCAGAAACATTTAACATTTTCTTATTTCTCCCATTAACAGAAATTAATATGTTATTTTCAGTTGTCTCAGACCCCAGAGAATCTTTAAATACGGCAGATTTGGCCATACTACATGCAGTCCTGCTCCCGTTGTTAACCACCTCTACTGGACATAGCTATAGTTCGTTCAGGCACAGGGGTTATAATCACTGGACTTAAGTCTTTAGAAACAGAGTCAGCAGGACAGTCATAGTCTCTTTTACTAGGCATCTTGGAAACAAAACCCTCCAAATCCAGCTCCGCTGGACTGGTGGTACATGGAACTGATATGGAATCTATAGTCAGTACTGTCTTAGTCTCAGCTCTCTCGGTTCTGAAGAGACCTGGTGGCAAGAAGCCTCTGTTACTCACCTCCGCTGTTTGATCTGGTGGCCCAGCGGCCACTCTCTCTGGAGAGGCTGTTGTTTCCAGTGGCGATGACGCCATTGGGTCAGCTGACTCCCGTCCTCAGCTCACATTCCGGCCAGAAATGCAAATGGGGAATAATAATCTGAACATGGTGAGGAAGAGCAGGCCCGCTGCTGCGGTAGGATGATGACTGGAGAGCTGGAAGGCAAAAGTGAGGCTGGTGAATCTCGCACTGGGAGGAGCCTCAGGGTGCCGATCTTAATCTGCTCTGGACCCCAAGGCTGAGGAGGTGATGCTGGCTTGCTGGGTTGCTGCTGACGTGGCTGCTGTATCGGAGACTGCGTGGCTCAGGAGGTCCTTACGGCCTGAGCTAATCCCTGGGCATGGAGGCCCTGTTTCAGGGGAACGTCCGTAGCCGCCAAGCCAACGAACACAGTCCTTGATTCCATAGACCCACTGATGCGAAGAGGCGACTCTCGGGAGCCTCTCAAGCTCCTCACTTAACTCCTCTGGGATGTCTGTTGGGTCCACAGAATTCAACATCTCCAAACAGTGATTGTTAAAACACTGTGTAGCAATGTCAGTGTCATTGCAACCCCTCATCAAATTTGGGTCAAACAAATCAGAAAACTTCTGAGCAAAATCCTGATTTATGAACTGCTCATGGATCATGAGATTTCATGGTGGTGTGTCCAGAGGAAAACTAAAGTTAAAAATAACAAAAGAATGGTCACGTACTTGCACATCATTGACACAGATTGATTACGTCTAAGCCAAGAGAAAACACAAGGGCCAAGGTGTGGCTTTTAAAGTGAGTGGGTCCAGAGACATGCTGAATAAAATTAAAAGAACGTGTAATAGATATAAAGTCAGAGGCCATGCTACAGCTGAGATCATCAGTGTGAGAAACTGTGCCCTCGGCCTCTCGGCCCGGGGCTCGGTCACTCAGGCACAGCTGGCTGCCGGCGGAGCTCACGGGCACGTCACTGCAACCCCCCCGGCTTCTGCTCCGCGGCTGCTGAGTGACCCCTCATCTGGGACTCTCCTCAGCTCTTTCTGGGATAGTGACGCGGCTGCCCCTCTGTTGGTCTTCCTTGGTCTCTTGTGTTCTGGGGGCCTCTGGATGTCTGGAGTTTTGATCTCCTCCATACCTGCTTCATGCCCTGGAGGACGGGGCAGTGGCCCCCCACACCCTCTAGCAGATCATTACATGAAGGAACCTTTTAAAAACAAGCGCGTTCATGCTCACAGGTGTACACACAGGTGATCACACACACAAACTACACCCTTTTTGGCTCTTACCTCAAAGCACACTGTGCGCTGTCGATCTTACGTGCTGCACAATAATGTCTAACATTTAGTATTTACTGTCATATTCCCATAGATCATTGTGATGTTGTTTATTACTCTCGTTTTCTTCTGCTTGCTTTCTCTTTCTTTCTCAACAGGTGATCCAGATGATCGATATATGTATTTTTTTGTCTGCTTATTCTGTTGGTTTTTGGTTTTTTGCCCTTTTTCCCCATCCCTCTTCTCAGCTGTTTTTCTTTCCCTCTTTCTT